>JANUWF010000332.1:0-24501 GCA_026120185.1 Voacanga thouarsii
GAATGCGAAGTTATGATAATTCAAATCGGCGAGATAGTTAGAACCGAGCTGAGAAATGGTTACTACCCGAATCGAATTGCAGGAAGCTAGTTTGACCGAGTCGGATGAAAAAAACTAGTCAGGCACTAAAAAAATAAGAACGTAGGGACATAGTCACGAACCTGGCAGGATACATCTCAGATTTGATCTGGGTTGAAGTAAGGCGAGAAAAACAAGAAAAAAGAAAAACAACTCCGTTGCTTCAAATTGCTGTCGCGTTAGGATCATATTAACGGTGCAAAAAAGAATTAAATTAAGACTACTGTCTAAGAAAATTTGGGAAAAGGATATAAAAGAGACAAAAAGGCGAAAAAGGGGTGCAACACGAGGACTTCCCAAGGAGTCACCTTTCCAAGTACTACTCTAGCCCAAGCACGCTGAACTTCAGACTTTTGATGGGATCCGGTCCATTGGTGCAGGTATAGTTGCACCCATTACAAATGATGTGCCTAAATATTTTATAACGACAGTTATCAGAATTTTGGACTGTGAGAATAACGAGAGGAAAAAAATAAAGTTACAAAAAGTGAAAATTTAATGGACGACCATGTAATATAATTAAAAAAAAAACTACTCGGATACGATGTTTTGAGAAATTGAAATATTTTTGGGAGAAAAAGGCAAACCGAAAAGCGTTGCAGTCCGAATCAAATCGCAGAAAGCAGGATTCGATCGGATCGGATTGAGAAAAATGGCAAGGCCTTAATAAATTAGAAAGTATAGAAATAGTTGCAAGCCTGGCAGGATTTTTTCCCGAAATTTATCTGAATTTAAACAAGATAAGAAAATTGATAAATAAATAAATAAATAAATCGAATTGGATGTCAGAGAAATGGGGAAAAATGAAAAATAAGGGAATAAAATGGCGTAACACGGGAACTTCCAGGGGGGCCACCAATCCTAGTACTACTTTCGCTCAAGCACACTTAATTTCGGAGTTCTAATGGGAACCGGTGCATTAAGGGAGCTATGGTCCCCCTTTTTGGTGCCATTCACTTTAATCTTTTATACTGCCAGAGTTGGATGGTTCTTAGACTTTTTTATAAGGGGAATAGCGGGAAGAAAAATTAAAGTAAGGAAATGTGATAACATAATGGGCGATCGTATATTCTAAGAAAAAAAATACCCTCTCGAAAGCGAAGTTATGATAATTCAAATCGGCGAGATAGTTAGAACCGAGCTGAGAAATGGTTACTACACGAATTGAATTGCAAGAAGCTAGTTTGACCGAGTCGGATGAAAAAAACTAGTCAGGCACTAAAAAAATAAGAACGTACGGACATAGTCACGAACCTGGCAGGATACATCTCAGATTTGATCTGGGTTGAAGTAAGGCGAGAAAAAAAAGAAAAAAGAAAAATAACTCCGTAGCTTCGAATTGCTGTCGCGTTAGGATAATATTAACAGTGCAAAAAAGAATTAAATTAAGACTACTCTCTAAGAAAATTTGGGAAAAGGATAAAAAAGAGACAAAAAGGCGAAAAAGGGGTGCAACACGAGGACTTCCCAAGGAGTCACCTTTCCAAGTACTACTCTAGCCCAAGCACGCTTAACTTCAGACTTTTGATGGGATCTGGTCCATTGGTGCAGGTATAGTTGCACCCATTACAAATGATGTGCCTAAATATTTTATAACGACAGTTATCAGAATTTTGCACTGTGAGAATAACGAGAGGAAAAAAATAAAGTTAGAAAAAGTGAAAATTTAATGGACGACCATGTATTATAGTTAAAAAAAAACTACTCGGATACGATGTTTTGAGAAATTGAAATATTTTTGGGAGAAAAAGGCAAACCGAAAAGCGGTTGCAGTCCGAATCAAATCGCAGAAAGCAGGATTCGATCGGATCGGATTGAGAAAAATGGCAAGGCCGAAATAAACTAGAAAGTATAGAAATAGTTGCAAGCCTGGCAGGATTTTTTCCCGAATTTTATCTGAATTTAAACAAGATAATAAAATTGATAAATAAATAAATAAATAAATCGAATTGGATGTCAGGGAAATGGGGGAAAATGAAAAATAAGGGAATAGAATGGCGTAACATGGGAACTTCCGGGGGGCCACCAATCCTAGTACTACTTTCGCTCAAGCACACTTAATTTCGGAGTTCTGATGGGAACCGGTGCATTAAGGGAGGTATGGTCGTCCCTTTTTTGTGCCATTCAGTTTAAAATTTTATATTGCCAGAGTTGGATGGTTCTTAGACTTTTTTATGAGGGGAATAGCGGGAAGAAAAATTAAAGTAAGGGAATGTGATGGTATATTCTAAGAAAAAAAATACCCTCTCGGTTGCGAAGTTATGATAATTCAAATCGGCGTGATAGTTAGAACCGAGTTGAGAAATGGTTACTACCCAAATCGAATTGCAGAAAGCAGGTTTGACCGAGTCGGATGAAAAAAATTGTCAGGCACTAAAAAAATAAGAACGGACGGACATAGTCACGAACCTGGCAGGATACATCTCAGATTTGATCTGGGTTGAAGTAAGGCGAGAAAAACAAGAAAAAGAATAACAACTCCGTTGCTTCGAATTGCTGTCGCGTTAGGATCATATTAACGGTGCAAAAAAGAATTAAATTCAGACTGCTGTCTAAGAAAAATTGGGAAAAGTAAAAAAAAGAGACAAAAAGGCGAAAAAGGGGTGCAACACGAGGACTTCCCAAGGAGTCACCCTTCCAAGTACTGCTCTTGCCCAAGCACTCTTAACTTCAGACTTTTGATGGGATCCGGTCCATTGGTGCAGGTATAGTCACACCCATTACAAACTACGTTCCTAAATATTTTATAACTACAGTTATCAGAATTTTGCATAGTGAGAATAACGAGAAGAAAGAAAATAAAGTTCGAAAAAGTGCAAATTTAATGGACGGCCATATATTATAGTTAAAAACCATCCACTCGGATACCATGTTTTGAGAAATTGAAATATATTTGAGAGAAAAAGGCAAACCGAAAAGCTGTTGCAGTCCGAATCAAATCGCTGAAAGCTGGATTCAATCGGAATGGATAGAGAAAATTGGCAGGGCCGAAAATTATCAAAAAGTATAGAAATAGTTGCAAGCTTGGCTGGATTTTTCCACGAATTTGATTTGAAATTAAACAAGATAAGAAAATTGATAAAAAAAAAGTAAATAAATCGAATTAGATGTCAGAGAAATGGGGAAAAATGAAAAATAAGGGAATAAAATGGCGTAACACGGGAACTTCCTAGGGGGCCACCAATCCTAGTACTACTTTAGCTCAAGCACACTTAATTTCGGAATTCTGATGGGAACCGGTGCATTAAGAGAGGTATGGTCGCCCCTTTTTTGTGCCATTCACTTTAATCTTTTATACTGCCAGAGTTGGATGGTTCTTAGACATTTTTATAAGGGGAATAGCGGGAAGAAAAATTAAAGTAAGGAAATGTGATAACATAATGGGCGATCGTATATTTTAAGAAAAAAAATACCCTCTCGGATGCGAAGTTATGATAATTCAAATCGGCGTGATAGTTAGAACCGAGCTGAGAAATGGTTACTACCCAAATCGAATTGCAGAAAGCAGGTTTGACCGAGTCGGATGAAAAAAAATTGTCAGGCACTAAAAAAATAAAAACGTACGGACATAGTCACGAACCTGGAAGGATACATCTCAGATTTGATCTGGGTTGAAGTAAGGCGAGAAAAACAAGAAAAATGAAAAACAACTCCGTTGCTTCGAATTGTTGTCGCGTTAGGATCATATTAACGGAGCAAATAAGAATTAAATTAAGTCGGCAGTGTAAGAAAAATAGGGAAAAGGATAACAAAGAGACAAAAAGGCGAAAAAGGGGTGCAACACGAGGACTTCCCAAGGAGTCACCCTTCCAAATACTGCTCTAGCCCAAGCACTCTTAACTTCAGACTTTTGATGGGATCCGGTCCATTGGTGCAGGTATAGTCGAACCCATTACAAAAGATGAGCCTAAATATTTTATAACGACAGTTATCAGAATTTTGCACTATGAGAATAATGAGAAGAAAAAAATAAAGTTAGAAAAAGTGAAAATTTAATGGACAACCATATATTATAGTTAAAAAACATCCAATCGGATACGATGTTTTGAGAAATTAAAATATATTTGAGAGAAAAACACAAATCGAAAAGCGGTTGCAGTCCGAATCAAATCGCAGAATGCAGGATTGGCTCGGATCGGATAGAGAAAAATGGCAAGGCCGAAATAAATTAGAACGAATAGAAATAGTTGCAAGCCTGGCAGGATTTTTTCCCGAATTTGATCTGAATTTAAACAAGATAAGAAAATTGATAAATAAATATATAAATAAATCGAATTGGAAGTCAGGGAAATGGGGAAAAATGAAAAATAAGGGAATAATATGGCGTAACACGGGAACTTCCAGGGGGGCCACCAATCCTAGTACTACTTTCGCTCAAGCACACTTAATTTCGGAGTTCTTATGGGAACCGGTGCATTAAGGGAGCTATGGTCCCCCTTTTTGGTGCCATTCACTTTAATCTTTTATACTGCCAGAGTTGGATGGTTCTTAGACATTTTTATAAGGGGAATAGCGGGAAGAAAAATTAAAGTAAGGAAATGTGATAACATAATGGGCGATCGTATATTTTAAGAAAAAAAATACCCTCTCGGATGCGAAGTTATGATAATTCAAATCGGCGTGATAGTTAGAACCGAGCTGAGAAATGGTTACTACCCAAATCGAATTGCAGAAAGCAGGTTTGACCGAGTCGGATGAAAAAAAATTGTCAGGCACTAAAAAAATAAAAACGTACGGACATAGTCACGAACCTGGAAGGATACATCTCAGATTTGATCTGGGTTGAATTAAGGCGAGAAAAACAAGAAAAATGAAAAACAACTCCGTTGCTTCGAATTGTTGTCGCGTTAGGATCATATTAACGGAGCAAATAAGAATTAAATTAAGTCGGCAGTGTAAGAAAAATAGGGAAAAGGATAACAAAGAGACAAAAAGGCGAAAAAGGGGTGCAACACGAGGACTTCCCAAGGAGGCACCTTTCCAAGTACTACTCTAGCCCAAGCACGCTTAACTTCAGACTTTTGATGGGATCCGGTCCATTGGTGCAGGTATAGTTGCACCCATTACAAATGATGTGCCTAAATATTTTATAACGACTGTTATCAGAATTTTGGACAGTGAGAATAACGAGAGGAAAAAAATAAAGTTAGAAAAAGTGAAAATTTAATGGACGACCATGTAACATAATTAAAAAAAAAAACTACTCGGATACGATGTTTTGAGAAATTGAAATATTTTTGGGAGAAAAAGGCAAACAGAAAAGCGGTTGCAGTCCGAATCAAATCGCAGAAAGCAGGATTCGATCGGATCGGATTGAGAAAAATGGCAAGGCCGTAATAAATTTGAAAGTATAGAAAGAGTTGCAAGCCTGGCAGGATTTTTTCCCGAAATATATCTGAATTTAAACAAGATAAGAAAATTGATAAATAAATAAATAAATAAATCGAATTTGATGTCAGAGAAATGGGGAAAAATGAAAAATAAGGGAATAAAATGGCGTAACACGGGAACTTCCAGGGGGGACACCAATCCTAGTACTACTTTCGCTCAAGCACACTTAATTTCGGAGTTCTTATGGGAACCGGTGCATTAAGGGAGCTATGGTCCCCCTTTTTGGTGCCATTCACTTTAATCTTTTATACTGCCAGAGTTGGATGGTTCTTAGACTTTTTTATAAGGGGAATAGCGGGAAGAAAAATTAAAGTAAGGAAATGTGATAACATAATGGGCGATCGTATATTCTAAGAAAAAAAATACCCTCTCGAAAGCGATGTTATGATAATTCAAATCGGCGAGATAGTTAGAACCGAGCTGAGAAATGGTTACTACCCGAATCGAATTGCAAGAAGCTAGTTTGACCGAGTCGGAGGAAAAAAACTAGTCAGGCACTAAAAAAATAAGAACGTACGGACATAGTCACGAACCTGGCAGGATACATCTCAGATTTGATCTGGGTTGAAGTTAGGCGAGAAAAACAAGAAAAAAGAAAAACAACTCCGTTGCTTCAAATTGCTGTCGCGTTAGGATCATATTAACGGTGCAAAAAAGAATTAAATTAAGACTACTGTCTAAGAAAATTTGGGAAAAGGATATAAAAGAGACAAAAAGGCGAAAAAGGGGTGCAACACGAGGACTTCCCAAGGAGGCACCTTTCCAAGTACTACTCTAGCCCAAGCACGCTTAACTTCGGACTTTTGATGGGATCCGGTCCATTGGTGCAGGTATAGTTGCACCCATTACAAATGATGTGCCTAAATATTTTATAACGACTGTTATCAGAATTTTGGACAGTGAGAATAACGAGAGGAAAAAAATAAAGTTAGAAAAAGTGAAAATTTAATGGACGACCATGTAACATAATTAAAAAAAAAAACTACTCGGATACGATGTTTTGAGAAATTGAAATATTTTTGGGAGAAAAAGGCAAACAGAAAAGCGGTTGCAGTCCGAATCAAATCGCAGAAAGCAGGATTCGATCGGATCGGATTGAGAAAAATGGCAAGGCCGTAATAAATTTGAAAGTATAGAAATAGTTGCAAGCCTGGCGAGGATTTTTCCCGAAATTTATACGAATTTAAACAAGATAAGAAAATTGATAAATAAATAAATAAATAAATCGAATTTGATGTCAGAGAAATGGGGAAAAATGAAAAATAAGGGAATAAAATGGCGTAACACGGGAACTTCCAGGGGGGACACCAATCCTAGTACTACTTTCGCTCAAGCACACTTAATTTCGGAGTTCTTATGGGAACCGGTGCATTAAGGGAGCTATGGTCCCCTTTTTGGTGCCATTCACTTTAATCTTTTATCTTGCCCGAGTTGGATGGTTCTTAGACTTTTTTATAAGGGGAATAGCGGGAAGAAAAATTAAAGTAAGGAAATGTGATAACATAATGGGCGATCGTATATTCTAAGAAAAAAAATACCCTCTCGAAAGCGATGTTATGATAATTCAAATCGGCGAGATAGTTAGAACCGAGGTGAGAAATGGTTACTACCCGAATCGAATTGCAAGAAGCTAGTTTGACCGAGTCGGAGGAAAAAAACTAGTCGAGGCACTAAAAAAATAAGAACGTACGGACATAGTCACGAACCTGGCGGGATACATCTCGGATTTGATGCGGGTTGAAGTTAGGCGAGAAAAACAAGAAAAAGAAAAACAACTCCGTTGCTTCAAATTCTTTGTCGCGTTAGGATCATATTAACGGTGCAAAAAGAATTAAATTAAGACTACTTGTCTAAGAAAATTTGGGAAAAGGATATAAAAGAGACAAAAAGGCGAAAAAGGGGTGCAACACGAGGACTTCCCAAGGAGGCACCTTTCCAAGTACTACTCTAGCCCAAGCACGCTTAACTTCGGACTTTTGATGGGATCCGGTCCATTGGTGCGGGTATAGTTGCACCCATTACAAATGATGTGCCTAAATATTTTATAACGTATTGTTATCGGAATTTTGGACGAGTGAGAATAACGAGAGGAAAAAAATAAAGTTAGAAAAAGTGAAAATTTTATGGACGACCATGTAACATAATTAAAAAAAAAAAACTACTCGGATACGATGTTTTGAGAAATTGAAATATTTTTGGGAGAAAAAGGCAAACAGAAAAGCGGTTGCAGTCCGAATCAAATCGCAGAAAGCAGGATTCGATCGGATCGGATTGAGAAAAATGGCAAGGCCGTAATAAATATGAAAGTATAGAAATAGTTGCAAGCCTGGCAGGATTTTTCCCGAAATTTATCTGAATTTAAACAAGATAAGAAAATTGATAAATAAATAAATAAATAAATCGAATTTGATGTCAGAGAAATGGGGAAAAATGAAAAATAAGGGAATAAAATGGCGTAACACGGGAACTTCCAGGGGGGACACCAATCCTAGTACTACTTTCGCTCAAGCACACTTAATTTCGGAGTTCTTATGGGAACCGGTGCATTAAGGGAGCTATGGTCCCCCTTTTTGGTGCCATTCACTTTAATCTTTTATACTGCCAGAGTTGGATGGTTCTTAGACTTTTTTATAAGGGGAATAGCGGGAAGAAAAATTAAAGTAAGGAAATGTGATAACATAATGGGCGATCGTATATTCTAAGAAAAAAAATACCCTCTCGAAAGCGATGTTATGATAATTCAAATCGGCGAGATAGTTAGAACCGAGCTGAGAAATGGTTACTACCCGAATCGAATTGCAAGAAGCTAGTTTGACCGAGTCGGAGGAAAAAAACTAGTCAGGCACTAAAAAAATAAGAACGTACGGACATAGTCACGAACCTGGCAGGATACATCTCAGATTTGATCTGGGTTGAAGTTAGGCGAGAAAAACAAGAAAAAAGAAAAACAACTCCGTTGCTTCAAATTCTTTGTCGCGTTAGGATCATATTAACGGTGCAAAAAGAATTAAATTAAGACTACTGTCTAAGAAAATTTGGGAAAAGGATATAAAAGAGACAAAAAGGCGAAAAAGGGGTGCAACACGAGGACTTCCCAAGGAGGCACCTTTCCAAGTACTACTCTAGCCCAAGCACGCTTAACTTCAGACTTTTGATGGGATCCGGTCCATTGGTGCAGGTATAGTTGCACCCATTACAAATGATGTGCCTAAATATTTTATAACGACTGTTATCAGAATTTTGGACAGTGAGAATAACGAGAGGAAAAAAATAAAGTTAGAAAAAGTGAAAATTTTATGGACGACCATGTAACATAATTAAAAAAAAAAACTACTCGGATACGATGTTTTGAGAAATTGAAATATTTTTGGGAGAAAAAGGCAAACAGAAAAGCGGTTGCAGTCCGAATCAAATCGCAGAAAGCAGGATTCGATCGGATCGGATTGAGAAAAATGGCAAGGCCGTAATAAATTTGAAAGTATAGAAATAGTTGCAAGCCTGGCAGGATTTTTTCCCGAAATTTATCTGAATTTAAACAAGATAAGAAAATTGATAAATAAATAAATAAATAAATCGAATTTGATGTCAGAGAAATGGGGAAAAATGAAAAATAAGGGAATAAAATGGCGTAACACGGGAACTTCCAGGGGGGACACCAATCCTAGTACTACTTTCGCTCAAGCACACTTAATTTCGGAGTTCTTATGGGAACCGGTGCATTAAGGGAGCTATGGTCCCCCTTTTTGGTGCCATTCACTTTAATCTTTTATCTTGCCGCGAGTTGGATGGTTCTTAGACTTTTTTATAAGGGGAATAGCGGGAAGAAAAATTAAAGTAAGGAAATGTGATAACATAATGGGCGATCGTATATTCTAAGAAAAAAAATACCCTCTCGAAAGCGATGTTATGATAATTCAAATCGGCGAGATAGTTAGAACCGAGCTGAGAAATGGTTACTACCCGAATCGAATTGCAAGAAGCTAGTTTGACCGAGTCGGAGGAAAAAAACTAGTCAGGCACTAAAAAAATAAGAACGTACGGACATAGTCACGAACCTGGCAGGATACATCTCAGATTTGATCTGGGTTGAAGTTAGGCGAGAAAAACAAGAAAAAAGAAAAACAACTCCGTTGCTTCAAATTGCTGTCGCGTTAGGATCATATTAACGGTGCAAAAAAGAATTAAATTAAGACTACTGTCTAAGAAAATTTGGGAAAAGGATATAAAAGAGACAAAAAGGCGAAAAAGGGGTGCAACACGAGGACTTCCCAAGGAGGCACCTTTCCAAGTACTACTCTAGCCCAAGCACGCTTAACTTCAGACTTTTGATGGGATCCGGTCCATTGGTGCAGGTATAGTTGCACCCATTACAAATGATGTGCCTAAATATTTTATAACGACTGTTATCAGAATTTTGGACAGTGAGAATAACGAGAGGAAAAAAATAAAGTTAGAAAAAGTGAAAATTTTATGGACGACCATGTAACATAATTAAAAAAAAAAACTACTCGGATACGATGTTTTGAGAAATTGAAATATTTTTGGGAGAAAAAGGCAAACAGAAAAGCGGTTGCGATCGAATCAAATCGCAGAAAGCAGGATTCGATCGGATCGGATTGAGAAAAATGGCAAGGCCGTAATAAATTTGAAAGTATAGAAATAGTTGCAAGCCTGGCAGGATTTTTTCCCGAAATTTATCTGAATTTAAACAAGATAAGAAAATTGATAAATAAATAAATAAATAAATCGAATTTGATGTCAGAGAAATGGGGAAAATGAAAAATAAGGGAATAAAATGGCGTAACACGGGAACTTCCAGGGGGGACACCAATCCTAGTACTACTTTCGCTCAAGCACACTTAATTTCGGAGTTCTTATGGGAACCGGTGCATTAAGGGAGCTATGGTCCCCCTTTTTGGTGCCATTCACTTTAATCTTTTATACTGCCAGAGTTGGATGGTTCTTAGACTTTTTTATAAGGGGAATAGCGGGAAGAAAAATTAAAGTAAGGAAATGTGATAACATAATGGGCGATCGTATATTCTAAGAAAAAAAATACCCTCTCGAAAGCGATGTTATGATAATTCAAATCGGCGAGATAGTTAGAACCGAGCTGAGAAATGGTTACTACCCGAATCGAATTGCAAGAAGCTAGTTTGACCGAGTCGGAGGAAAAAAACTAGTCAGGCACTAAAAAAATAAGAACGTACGGACATAGTCATCTTTCCAAGTAGTACTCTAGCCCAAGCACGCTTAACTTCAGACTTTTGATGGGATCTGGTCCATTGGTGTAGGTATAGTTGCACCCATTACAAATGATGTGCCTAAATATTTTATAACGACAGTTATCAGAATTTTGCACTGTGAGAATAACGAGAGGAAAAAAATAAAGTTAGAAAAAGTGAAAATTTAATGGACGACCATGTATTATAGTTAAAAAAAAACTACTCAGATACGATGTTTTGAGAAATTGAAATATTTTTGGGAGAAAAAGGCAAACCGAAAAGCAGTTGCAGTCCGAATCAAATCGCAGAAAGCAGGATTCGATCGGATCGGATTGAGAAAAATGGCAAGGCAGAAATAAACTAGAAAGTATAGAAATAGTTGCAAGCCTGGCAGGATTTTTTCCCGAATTTTATCTAAATTTAAACAAGATAATAAAATTGAAAAAAAAATAAATAAATAAATCGAATTGGATGTCAGAGAAATGGGGGAAAATGAAAAATAAGGGAATAAAATGGCGTAACACGGGAACATCCGGGGGGCCACCAATCCTAGTACTACTTTCGCTCAAACACACTTAATTTCGGAGTTCTGATGGGAACCGGTGCATTAAGGGAGGTATGGTCGCCCCTTTTTGGTGCCATTCAGTTTAAAATTTTATACTGCCAGAGTTGGATGGTTCTTAGACTTTTTTATATGGGGAATAGCGGGAAGAAAAATTAAAGTAAGGAAATGTGATAACATAAAGGGCGATGGTATATTCTAAGAAAAAAAATACCATCTCGGATGCGAAGTTATGATAATTCAAATCGGCGAGATAGTTAGAACCGAGCTGAGAAATGGTTACTACCCGAATCGAATTGCGAGAAGCGAGTTTGACCGAGTCGGATGAAAAAAATTAGTCGAGGCACTAAAAAAATAAGAACATACGGACATAGTCACGAACCTGGCGGGATACATCTCGGATTTGATGCGGGTTGAAGTTAGGCGAGAAAAACAAGAAAAAAGAAAAACAACTCCGTTGCTTCAAATTGCTGTCGCGTTAGGATCATATTAACGGTGCAAAAAAGAATTAAATTAAGACTACTGTCTAAGAAAATTTGGGAAAAGGATATAAAAGAGACAAAAAGGCGAAAAAGGGGTGCAACACGAGGACTTCCCAAGGAGGCACCTTTCCAAGTACTACTCTAGCCCAAGCACGCTTAACTTTAGACTTTTGATGGGATCCGGTCCATTGGTGCAGGTATAGTTGCACCCATTACAAATGATGTGCCTAAATATTTTATAACGACTGTTATCAGAATTTTGGACAGTGAGAATAACGAGAGGAAAAAAATAAAGTTAGAAAAAGTGAAAATTTAATGGACGACCATGTAATATAATTAAAAAAAAAACTACTCGGATACGATGTTTTGAGAAATTGAAATATTTTTGGGAGAAAAAGGCAAACAGAAAAGCGGTTGCAGTCCGAATCAAATCGCAGAAAGCAGGATTCGATCGGATCGGATTGAGAAAAATGGCAAGGCCGTAATAAATTTGAAAGTATAGAAATAGTTGCAAGCCTGGCGGGATTTTTCCCGAAATTTATCTGAATTTAAACAAGATAAGAAAATTGATAAATAAATAAATAAATAAATCGAATTTGATGTCAGAGAAATGGGGAAAAATGAAAAATAAGGGAATAAAATGGCGTAACACGGGAACTTCCAGGGGGGACACCAATCCTAGTACTACTTTCGCTCAAGCACACTTAATTTCGGAGTTCTTATGGGAACCGGTGCATTAAGGGAGCTATGGTCCCCCTTTTTGGTGCCATTCACTTTAATCTTTTATACTGCCAGAGTTGGATGGTTCTTAGACTTTTTTATAAGGGGAATAGCGGGAAGAAAAATTAAAGTAAGGAAATGTGATAACATAATGGGCGATCGTATATTCTAAGAAAAAAAATACCCTCTCGAAAGCGATGTTATGATAATTCAAATCGGCGAGATAGTTAGAACCGAAGTGAGAAATGGTTACTACTCGAATCGAATTGCAAGAAGCTAGTTTGACCGAGTCGGAGGAAAAAAACTAGTCAGGCAATAAAAAAATAAGAACGTACGGACATAGTCACGAACCTGGCAGGATACATCTCAGATTTGATCTGGGTTGAAGTTAGGCGAGAAAAACAAGAAAAAAGAAAAACAACTCCGTTGCTTCAAATTGCTGTCGCGTTAGGATCATATTAACGGTGCAAAAAAGAATTAAATTAAGACTACTGTCTAAGAAAATTTGGGAAAAGGATATAAAAGAGACAAAAAGGCGAAAAAGGGGTGCAACACGAGGACTTCCCAAGGAGGCACCTTTCCAAGTACTACTCTAGCCCAAGCACGCTTAACTTCAGACTTTTGATGGGATCCGGTCCATTGGTGCAGGTATAGTTGCACCCATTACAAATGATGTGCCTAAATATTTTATAACGACTGTTATCAGAATTTTGGACAGTGAGAATAACGAGAGGAAAAAAATAAAGTTAGAAAAAGTGAAAATTTAATGGACGACCATGTAACATAATTAAAAAAAAAAACTACTCGGATACGATGTTTTGAGAAATTGAAATATTTTTGGGAGAAAAAGGCAAACAGAAAAGCGGTTGCAGTCCGAATCAAATCGCAGAAAGCAGGATTCGATCGGATCGGATTGAGAAAAATGGCAAGGCCGTAATAAATTTGAAAGTATAGAAATAGTTGCAAGCCTGGCGAGGATTTTTCCCGAAATTTATACGAATTTAAACAAGATAAGAAAATTGATAAATAAATAAATAAATAAATCGAATTTGATGTCAGAGAAATGGGGAAAAATGAAAAATAAGGGAATAAAATGGCGTAACACGGGAACTTCCAGGGGGGACACCAATCCTAGTACTACTTTCGCTCAAGCACACTTAATTTCGGAGTTCTTATGGGAGCCAGGTGCATTAAGGGAGCTATGGTCCCCCTTTTTGGTGCCATTCACTTTAATCTTTTATCTTGCCCGAGTTGGATGGTTCTTAGACTTTTTTATAAGGGGAATAGCGGGAAGAAAAATTAAAGTAAGGAAATGTGATAACATAATGGGCGATCGTATATTCTAAGAAAAAAAATACCCTCTCGAAAGCGATGTTATGATAATTCAAATCGGCGAGATAGTTAGAACCAGAGTGAGAAATGGTTACTACCCGAATCGAATTGCAAGAAGCTAGTTTGACCGAGTCGGAGGAAAAAAACTAGTCGAGGCACTAAAAAAATAAGAACGTACGGACATAGTCACGAACCTGGCGGGATACATCTCGGATTTGATGCGGGTTGAAGTTAGGCGAGAAAAACAAGAAAAAGAAAAACAACTCCGTTGCTTCAAATTCTTTGTCGCGTTAGGATCATATTAACGGTGCAAAAAGAATTAAATTAAGACTACTTGTCTAAGAAAATTTGGGAAAAGGATATAAAAGAGACAAAAAGGCGAAAAAGGGGTGCAACACGAGGACTTCCCAAGGAGGCACCTTTCCAAGTACTACTCTAGCCCAAGCACGCTTAACTTCGGACTTTTGATGGGATCCGGTCCATTGGTGCGGGTATAGTTGCACCCATTACAAATGATGTGCCTAAATATTTTATAACGTATTGTTATCGGAATTTTGGACGAGTGAGAATAACGAGAGGAAAAAAATAAAGTTAGAAAAAGTGAAAATTTAATGGACGACCATGTAACATAATTAAAAAAAAAACTACTCGGATACGATGTTTTGAGAAATTGAAATATTTTTGGGAGAAAAAGGCAAACAGAAAAGCGGTTGCGATCGAATCAAATCGCGAAGCGAGGATTCGATCGGATCGGATTGAGAAAAATGGCAAGGCCGTAATAAATTTGAAAGTATAGAAATAGTTGCAAGCCTGGCGAGGATTTTTCCCGAAATTTATCCGAATTTAAACAAGATAAGAAAATTGATAAATAAATAAATAAATAAATCGAATTTGATGTCGGAGAAATGGGGAAAAATGAAAAATAAGGGAATAAAATGGCGTAACACGGGAACTTCCGGGGGGACACCAATCCTAGTACTACTTTCGCTCAAGCACACTTAATTTCGGAGTTCTTATGGGAACCGGTGCATTAAGGGAGCTATGGTCCCCCTTTTTGGTGCCATTCACTTTAATCTTTTATCTTGCCCGAGTTGGATGGTTCTTAGACTTTTTTATAAGGGGAATAGCGGGAAGAAAAATTAAAGTAAGGAAATGTGATAACATAATGGGCGATCGTATATTCTAAGAAAAAAAATACCCTCTCGAAAGCGATGTTATGATAATTCAAATCGGCGAGATAGTTAGAACCAGAGCTGAGAAATGGTTACTACCCGAATCGAATTGCAAGAAGCTAGTTTGACCGAGTCGGAGGAAAAAAACTAGTCGAGGCACTAAAAAAATAAGAACGTACGGACATAGTCACGAACCTGGCGGGATACATCTCGGATTTGATGCGGGTTGAAGTTAGGCGAGAAAAACAAGAAAAAGAAAAACAACTCCGTTGCTTCAAATTCTTTGTCGCGTTAGGATCATATTAACGGTGCAAAAAGAATTAAATTAAGACTACTGTCTAAGAAAATTTGGGAAAAGGATATAAAAGAGACAAAAAGGCGAAAAAGGGGTGCAACACGAGGACTTCCCAAGGAGGCACCTTTCCAAGTACTACTCTAGCCCAAGCACGCTTAACTTCGGACTTTTGATGGGATCCGGTCCATTGGTGCGGGTATAGTTGCACCCATTACAAATGATGTGCCTAAATATTTTATAACGACTGTTATCAGAATTTTGGACAGTGGGAATAACGAGAGGAAAAAAATAAAGTTAGAAAAAGTGAAAATTTAATGGACGACCATGTAACATAATTAAAAAAAAAACTACTCGGATACGATGTTTTGAGAAATTGAAATATTTTTGGGAGAAAAAGGCAAACAGAAAAGTGGTTGCAGTCCGAATCAAATCGCAGAAAGCAGGATTCGATCGGATCGGATTGAGAAAAATGGCAAGGCCGTAATAAATTTGAAAGTATAGAAATAGTTGCAAGCCTAGCAGGATTTTTTCCCGAAATTTATCTGAATTTAAACAAGATAAGAAAATTGATAAATAAATAAATAAATAAATCGAATTTGATGTCAGAGAAATGGGGAAAAATGAAAAATAAGGGAATAAAATGGCGTAACACGGGAACTTCCAGGGGGGACACCAATCCTAGTACTACTTTCGCTCAAGCACACTTAATTTTGGAGTTCATATGGGAACCGGTGCATTAAGGGAGCTATGGTCCCCCTTTTTGGTGCCATTCACTTTAATCTTTTATCTTGCCCGAGTTGGATGGTTCTTAGACTTTTTTATAAGGGGAATAGCGGGAAGAAAAATTAAAGTAAGGAAATGTGATAACATAATGGGCGATCGTATATTCTAAGAAAAAAAATACCCTCTCGAAAGCGATGTTATGATAATTCAAATCGGCGAGATAGTTAGAACCAGAGCTGAGAAATGGTTACTACCCGAATCGAATTGCAAGAAGCTAGTTTGACCGAGTCGGAGGAAAAAAACTAGTCGGGCACTAAAAAAATAAGAACGTACGGACATAGTCACGAACACTGGCGGGATACATCTCGGATTTGATGCGGGTTGAAGTTAGGCGAGAAAAACAAGAAAAAGAAAAACAACTCCGTTGCTTCAAATTCTTTGTCGCGTTAGGATCATATTAACGGTGCAAAAAGAATTAAATTAAGACTACTGTCTAAGAAAATTTGGGAAAAGGATATAAAAGAGACAAAAAGGCGAAAAAGGGGTGCAACACGAGGACTTCCCAAGGAGGCACCTTTCCAAGTACTACTCTAGCCCAAGCACGCTTAACTTCGGACTTTTGATGGGATCCGGTCCATTGGTGCGGGTATAGTTGCACCCATTACAAATGATGTGCCTAAATATTTTATAACGTATTGTTATCGGAATTTTGGACGAGTGAGAATAACGAGAGGAAAAAAATAAAGTTAGAAAAAGTGAAAATTTAATGGACGACCATGTAACATAATTAAAAAAAAAACTACTCGGATACGATGTTTTGAGAAATTGAAATATTTTTGGGAGAAAAAGGCAAACAGAAAAGTGGTTGCAGTCCGAATCAAATCGCAGAAAGCAGGATTCGATCGGATCGGATTGAGAAAAATGGCAAGGCCGTAATAAATTTGAAAGTATAGAAATAGTTGCAAGCCTGGCGGGATTTTTCCCGAAATTTATACTGAATTTAAACAAGATAAGAAAATTGATAAATAAATAAATAAATAAATCGAATTTGATGTCAGAGAAATGGGGAAAAATGAAAAATAAGGGAATAAAATGGCGTAACACGGGAACTTCCAGGGGGGACACCAATCCTAGTACTACTTTCGCTCAAGCACACTTAATTTCGGAGTTCTTATGGGAACCGGTGCATTAAGGGAGCTATGGTCCCCCTTTTTGGTGCCATTCACTTTAATCTTTTATCTTGCCCGAGTTGGATGGTTCTTAGACTTTTTTATAAGGGGAATAGCGGGAAGAAAAATTAAAGTAAGGAAATGTGATAACATAATGGGCGATCGTATATTCTAAGAAAAAAAATACCCTCTCGAAAGCGATGTTATGATAATTCAAATCGGCGAGATAGTTAGAACCAGAGCTGAGAAATGGTTACTACCCGAATCGAATTGCAAGAAGCTAGTTTGACCGAGTCGGAGGAAAAAAACTAGTCGGGCACTAAAAAAATAAGAACGTACGGACATAGTCACGAACACTGGCGGGATACATCTCGGATTTGATGCGGGTTGAAGTTAGGCGAGAAAAACAAGAAAAAGAAAAACAACTCCGTTGCTTCAAATTCTTTGTCGCGTTAGGATCATATTAACGGTGCAAAAAGAATTAAATTAAGACTACTTGTCTAAGAAAATTTGGGAAAAGGATATAAAAGAGACAAAAAGGCGAAAAAGGGGTGCAACACGAGGACTTCCCAAGGAGGCACCTTTCCAAGTACTACTCTAGCCCAAGCACGCTTAACTTCAGACTTTTGATGGGATCCGGTCCATTGGTGCAGGTATAGTTGCACCCATTACAAATGATGTGCCTAAATATTTTATAACGACTGTTATCAGAATTTTGGACAGTGAGAATAACGAGAGGAAAAAAATAAAGTTAGAAAAAGTGAAAATTTAATGGACGACCATGTAACATAATTAAAAAAAAAACTACTCGGATACGATGTTTTGAGAAATTGAAATATTTTTGGGAGAAAAAGGCAAACGAGAAAAGCGGTTGCGATCGAATCAAATCGCGAAGCGAGGATTCGATCGGATCGGATTGAGAAAAATGGCAAGGCCGTAATAAATTTGAAAGTATAGAAATAGTTGCAAGCCTGGCGGGATTTTTCCCGAAATTTATACGAATTTAAACAAGATAAGAAAATTGATAAATAAATAAATAAATAAATCGAATTTGATGTCAGAGAAATGGGGAAAAATGAAAAATAAGGGAATAAAATGGCGTAACACGGGAACTTCCAGGGGGGACACCAATCCTAGTACTACTTTCGCTCAAGCACACTTAATTTCGGAGTTCTTATGGGAACCGGTGCATTAAGGGAGCTATGGTCCCCCTTTTTGGTGCCATTCACTTTAATCTTTTATCTTGCCCGAGTTGGATGGTTCTTAGACTTTTTTATAAGGGGAATAGCGGGAAGAAAAATTAAAGTAAGGAAATGTGATAACATAATGGGCGATCGTATATTCTAAGAAAAAAAATACCCTCTCGAAAGCGATGTTATGATAATTCAAATCGGCGAGATAGTTAGAACCAGAGCTGAGAAATGGTTACTACCCGAATCGAATTGCAAGAAGCTAGTTTGACCGAGTCGGAGGAAAAAAACTAGTCGAGGCACTAAAAAAATAAGAACGTACGGACATAGTCACGAACACTGGCGGGATACATCTCGGATTTGATGCGGGTTGAAGTTAGGCGAGAAAAACAAGAAAAAAGAAAAACAACTCCGTTGCTTCAAATTCTTTGTCGCGTTAGGATCATATTAACGGTGCAAAAAGAATTAAATTAAGACTACTTGTCTAAGAAAATTTGGGAAAAGGATATAAAAGAGACAAAAAGGCGAAAAAGGGGTGCAACACGAGGACTTCCCAAGGAGGCACCTTTCCAAGTACTACTCTAGCCCAAGCACGCTTAACTTCGGACTTTTGATGGGATCCGGTCCATTGGTGCGGGTATAGTTGCACCCATTACAAATGATGTGCCTAAATATTTTATAACATTGTTATCGGAATTTTGGACGAGTGAGAATAACGAGAGGAAAAAAATAAAGTTAGAAAAAGTGAAAATTTTATGGACGACCATGTAACATAATTAAAAAAAAAAACTACTCGGATACGATGTTTTGAGAAATTGAAATATTTTTGGGAGAAAAAGGCAAACGAGAAAAGCGGTTGCGATCGAATCAAATCGCGAAAGCGAGGATTCGATCGGATCGGATTGAGAAAAATGGCAAGGCCGTAATAAATTTGAAAGTATAGAAATAGTTGCAAGCCTGGCGGGATTTTTCCCGAAATTTATACGAATTTAAACAAGATAAGAAAATTGATAAATAAATAAATAAATAAATCGAATTTGATGTCGAGAGAAATGGGGAAAAATGAAAAATAAGGGAATAAAATGGCGTAACACGGGAACTTCCAGGGGGGACACCAATCCTAGTACTACTTTCGCTCAAGCACACTTAATTTCGGAGTTCTTATGGGAACCGGTGCATTAAGGGAGCTATGGTCCCCCTTTTTGGTGCCATTCACTTTAATCTTTTATCTTGCCCGAGTTGGATGGTTCTTAGACTTTTTTATAAGGGGAATAGCGGGAAGAAAAATTAAAGTAAGGAAATGTGATAACATAATGGGCGATCGTATATTCTAAGAAAAAAAATACCCTCTCGAAAGCGATGTTATGATAATTCAAATCGGCGAGATAGTTAGAACAGAGTGAGAAATGGTTACTACCCGAATCGAATTGCAAGAAGCTAGTTTGACCGAGTCGGAGGAAAAAAACTAGTCGGGCACTAAAAAAATAAGAACGTACGGACATAGTCACGAACACTGGCGGGATACATCTCGGATTTGATGCGGGTTGAAGTTAGGCGAGAAAAACAAGAAAAAAGAAAAACAACTCCGTTGCTTCAAATTCTTTGTCGCGTTAGGATCATATTAACGGTGCAAAAAGAATTAAATTAAGACTACTTGTCTAAGAAAATTTGGGAAAAGGATATAAAAGAGACAAAAAGGCGAAAAAGGGGTGCAACACGAGGACTTCCCAAGGAGGCACCTTTCCAAGTACTACTCTAGCCCAAGCACGCTTAACTTCGGACTTTTGATGGGATCCGGTCCATTGGTGCGGGTATAGTTGCACCCATTACAAATGATGTGCCTAAATATTTTATAACGACTGTTATCAGAATTTTGGACAGTGAGAATAACGAGAGGAAAAAAATAAAGTTAGAAAAAGTGAAAATTTTATGGACGACCATGTAACATAATTAAAAAAAAAAACTACTCGGATACGATGTTTTGAGAAATTGAAATATTTTTGGGAGAAAAAGGCAAACGAGAAAAGCGGTTGCGATCGAATCAAATCGCGAAAGCGAGGATTCGATCGGATCGGATTGAGAAAAATGGCAAGGCCGTAATAAATTTGAAAGTATAGAAATAGTTGCAAGCCTGGCGAGGATTTTTCCCGAAATTTATCTGAATTTAAACAAGATAAGAAAATTGATAAATAAATAAATAAATAAATCGAATTTGATGTCAGAGAAATGGGGAAAATGAAAAATAAGGGAATAAAATGGCGTAACACGGGAACTTCCAGGGGGGACACCAATCCTAGTACTACTTTCGCTCAAGCACACTTAATTTCGGAGTTCTTATGGGAACCGGTGCATTAAGGGAGCTATGGTCCCCCTTTTTGGTGCCATTCACTTTAATCTTTTATCTTGCCCGAGTTGGATGGTTCTTAGACTTTTTTATAAGGGGAATAGCGGGAAGAAAAATTAAAGTAAGGAAATGTGATAACATAATGGGCGATCGTATATTCTAAGAAAAAAAATACCCTCTCGAAAGCGATGTTATGATAATTCAAATCGGCGAGATAGTTAGAACAGAGCTGAGAAATGGTTACTACCCGAATCGAATTGCAAGAAGCTAGTTTGACCGAGTCGGAGGAAAAAAACTAGTCGGGCACTAAAAAATAAGAACGTACGGACATAGTCACGAACACTGGCGGGATACATCTCGGATTTGATGCGGGTTGAAGTTAGGCGAGAAAAACAAGAAAAAGAAAAACAACTCCGTTGCTTCAAATTCTTTGTCGCGTTAGGATCATATTAACGGTGCAAAAAAGAATTAAATTAAGACTACTGTCTAAGAAAATTTGGGAAAAGGATATAAAAGAGACAAAAAGGCGAAAAAGGGGTGCAACACGAGGACTTCCCAAGGAGGCACCTTTCCAAGTACTACTCTAGCCCAAGCACGCTTAACTTCAGACTTTTGATGGGATCCGGTCCATTGGTGCAGGTATAGTTGCACCCATTACAAATGATGTGCCTAAATATTTTATAACGACTGTTATCAGAATTTTGGACAGTGAGAATAACGAGAGGAAAAAAATAAAGTTAGAAAAAGTGAAAATTTTATGGACGACCATGTAACATAATTAAAAAAAAAAAACTACTCGGATACGATGTTTTGAGAAATTGAAATATTTTTGGGAGAAAAAGGCAAACAGAAAAGCGGTTGCAGTCCGAATCAAATCGCAGAAAGCAGGATTCGATCGGATCGGATTGAGAAAAATGGCAAGGCCGTAATAAATTTGAAAGTATAGAAATAGTTGCAAGCCTGGCAGGATTTTTTCCCGAAATTTATCTGAATTTAAACAAGATAAGAAAATTGATAAATAAATAAATAAATAAATCGAATTTGATGTCAGAGAAATGGGGAAAATGAAAAATAAGGGAATAAAATGGCGTAACACGGGAACTTCCAGGGGGGACACCAATCCTAGTACTACTTTCGCTCAAGCACACTTAATTTCGGAGTTCTTATGGGAACCGGTGCATTAAGGGAGCTATGGTCCCCCTTTTTGGTGCCATTCACTTTAATCTTTTATACTGCCAGAGTTGGATGGTTCTTAGACTTTTTTATAAGGGGAATAGCGGGAAGAAAAATTAAAGTAAGGAAATGTGATAACATAATGGGCGATCGTATATTCTAAGAAAAAAAATACCCTCTCGAAAGCGATGTTATGATAATTCAAATCGGCGAGATAGTTAGAACCGAGCTGAGAAATGGTTACTACCCGAATCGAATTGCAAGAAGCTAGTTTGACCGAGTCGGAGGAAAAAAACTAGTCAGGCACTAAAAAAATAAGAACGTACGGACATAGTCACCTTTCCAAGTAGTACACTAGCCCAAGCACGCTTAACTTCAGACTTTTGATGGGATCTGGTCCATTGGTGTAGGTATAGTTGCACCCATTACAAATGATGTGCCTAAATATTTTATAACGACTGTTATCAGAATTTTGGACAGTGAGAATAACGAGAGGAAAAAAATAAAGTTAGAAAAAGTGAAAATTTTATGGACGAGCATGTAACATAATTAAAAAAAAAAAACTACTCGGATACGATGTTTTGAGAAATTGAAATATTTTTGGGAGAAAAAGGCAAACAGAAAAGCGGTTGCAGTCCGAATCAAATCGCAGAAAGCAGGATTCGATCGGATCGGATTGAGAAAAATGGCAAGGCCGTAATAAATTTGAAAGTATAGAAATAGTTGCAAGCCTGGCAGGATTTTTTCCCGAAATTTATCTGAATTTAAACAAGATAAGAAAATTGATAAATAAATAAATAAATAAATCGAATTTGATGTCAGAGAAATGGGGAAAATGAAAAATAAGGGAATAAAATGGCGTAACACGGGAACTTCCAGGGGGGACACCAATCCTAGTACTACTTTCGCTCAAGCACACTTAATTTCGGAGTTCTTATGGGAACCAGGTGCATTAAGGGAGCTATGGTCCCCCTTTTGGTGCCATTCACTTTAATCTTTTATCTTGCCGCGAGTTGGATGGTTCTTAGACTTTTTTATAAGGGGAATAGCGGGAAGAAAAATTAAAGTAAGGAAATGTGATAACATAATGGGCGATCGTATATTCTAAGAAAAAAAATACCCTCTCGAAAGCGATGTTATGATAATTCAAATCGGCGAGATAGTTAGAACCGAGCTGAGAAATGGTTACTACCCGAATCGAATTGCAAGAAGCTAGTTTGACCGAGTCGGAGGAAAAAAACTAGTCAGGCACTAAAAAAATAAGAACGTACGGACATAGTCATCTTTCCAAGTAGTACTCTAGCCCAAGCACGCTTAACTTCAGACTTTTGATGGGATCTGGTCCATTGGTGTAGGTATAGTTGCACCCATTACAAATGATGTGCCTAAATATTTTATAACGACAGTTATCAGAATTTTGCACTGTGAGAATAACGAGAGGAAAAAAATAAAGTTAGAAAAAGTGAAAATTTAATGGACGACCATGTATTATAGTTAAAAAAAAACTACTCAGATACGATGTTTTGAGAAATTGAAATATTTTTGGGAGAAAAAGGCAAACCGAAAAGCAGTTGCAGTCCGAATCAAATCGCAGAAAGCAGGATTCGATCGGATCGGATTGAGAAAAATGGCAAGGCAGAAATAAACTAGAAAGTATAGAAATAGTTGCAAGCATGGCAGGATTTTTTCCCGAATTTTATCTAAATTTAAACAAGATAATAAAATTGAAAAAAAAATAAATAAATAAATCGAATTGGATGTCAGAGAAATGGGGGAAAATGAAAAATAAGGGAATAAAATGGCGTAACACGGGAACATCCGGGGGGCCACCAATCCTAGTACTACTTTCGCTCAAACACACTTAATTTCGGAGTTCGATGGGAGCCAGGTGCATTAAGGGAGGTATGGTCGCCCCTTTTTGGTGCCATTCAGTTTAAAATTTTATACTGCCAGAGTTGGATGGTTCTTAGACTTTTTTATATGGGGAATAGCGGGAAGAAAAATTAAAGTAAGGAAATGTGATAACATAAAGGGCGATGGTATATTCTAAGAAAAAAAATACCATCTCGGATGCGAAGTTATGATAATTCAAATCGGCGAGATAGTTAGAACCGAGCTGAGAAATGGTTACTACCCGAATCGAATTGCAGGAAGCAGGTTTGACCGAGTCGGATGAAAAAAAATTGTCAGGCACTAAAAAAATAAGAACATACGGACATAGTCACGAACCTGGCAGGATACATCTCAGATTTTATCTGGGTTGAAGTATGGCGAGAAAAACAAGAAAAATGAAAAACAACTCTGTTGCTTCGAATTGCTGTCGCATTAGGATGATATTAACAGAGCAAATAAGAATTAAATTAAGACGGCTGTCTAAGAAAAATAGGGAAAAGGATAACAAAGAGACAAAAAGGCAAAAAAGGTGTGCAACACGAGGACTTCCCAAGGAGTCACCCTTCCAAGTACTACTCTAGCCCAAGCACGCTTAACTTCAGACTTTTGATAGGATCCGGTCCATTGGTGCAGGTATAGTCACACCCATTACAAACTATGTGCCTAAATATTTTATATCGACAGTTATCAGAATTTTGCACTGTGAGAATAACGAGAAGAAAACTAAAGTTAGAAAAAGTGAAAATTTAATG
>JANUWF010000335.1:0-43226 GCA_026120185.1 Voacanga thouarsii
AAAAGTTTGAATATAATCGGATATATTTTGGCATGCAATGCAACAAATGTCTAAAAAAATACCGAAAACCTAAGACATTTACAAAGATTGGCACATTCAATTAATGATCCGACCATTAGATTTTTTTTAAATTACTACAAAAAGTGTTTTGACCAAGTTTGAAGTTAAATGGATATATTTTGACATGCAATCTAACAAATATCAACAAAAATACCGAAAACCTAAGGCATTTACAAAGATAGGCACATTCAATTAATGATCCGACCGTAAAATTTGTTTAAATTCCTAATAAAAGTGTTTTGACCAAATTTGAAGATAATCGGGTATATTTTGGCATGCAATCCAACAAATATCAACAAAAATACCGAAAACCTATGACATTTACAAATATTGGCACTTTAAATTAATGATCTGGCCGTTAGATTTGTTTAGAATAATAATAAAAGTGTTATGACCAAATTTGAAGATAATCGGATATGTTTTGGCATGCAAACCAACAAATATACACAAAAATGCTTGAAAAACTAAGGTATTTACAAAGATAGGCACTTTCAATTAATGATCCGACCATTAGATTTGTTTAAATTGCTAATAAAAGTGTTATGACCAAATTTGAAGATAATCGGATATATTTTGGCATACAATCAAAAAAATATAAACAAAAATACCGAAAACCTTAGACATTTACAAATATATGCACTTTCAATTAATGATCCGACCGTTAGATTCGTTTAAATTGCTAATGAAAGTGTTATGACCAAATTTGAAGATAATCGGATATACTTTGGCATGCAATCCAACAAATATCAACAAAAATACCGAAAACCTAAGACATTTACAAATATTGGAACTTTAAATTAATGATCCGACCGTTAGATTTGTTTGAAATGATAACAAAAGTGCTATGACCAAATTTGAAGATAATCGGATATATTTTGGCATACAATCCAACAAATATCAACTAAAATATCGAAAACCTAAGGCATTTACAAAGATAGTCCTTTTCAATTAATGATCCGACCGTTAGATTTGTTTAAATTGCTAAGAAAAGTGTTATGACCAAATTTGAAGATATCAGATATATTTTGGCTTGCAATCCATCAAATATCAATAAAAATAACGGAAACCTAAGATATTTACAAAGATAGGAACTTTCAATTAATGATCCGACCGTTCGATTTGTTTAAATTGCTAAGAAAAGTGCTATGACCAAATTTGAAGATAATCGGAAATATTTTGGCATCCGAGTCCAACAAATATCAACAAAAATACCGAAAACCTAAAACATTTACAATGATAGGAACTTTGAATTAATGATCGACGGTTAGATTTGTTTAAATTTCTAATAAAAGTGTTATGACCAAATTTGAAGATAATCGGATATATTTTGGCATACAATCCAACAAATATCAACAAAAATATCGAAAACCTAAGGCATTTACAAATATTGCCACTTTCAATTAATGATCTGACCGTTAGATTTGTTTAAATTTCTAATAAAAGTGTTATGATCAAATTTGAAGATAATCGGATATATTTTGGCATTCAATCCAAAAAATATCAACAAAAATACCGAAAACCTAAGGCATTTACAAAGATAGGAACTTTCAATTAATGATCCGACCATTAGATTTGTTAAAATTGCTATGAAAAGTGGTATGACGAAATTTAAGGATAATCGGATATATTTTGGCATGCAATCAACAAATGTCTACAAAAAGACCGAAAACCTAAGGCATTTACAAAGATAGGAACTTTGAATTAATGATCCGACCGTTATATTTATTTAAAATACTAACAAAAGTGTTATGACAAAATTTGAAGATAATCGGATATATTTTTGGCATGCAATCCAACAAATATCAACAAAAATACCGAAAACCTAAGGTATTTACAAAGATAGGCACTTTCAATTAATGATCCGACCGTTAGATTTGTTTAAATTTCTAATAAAAGTGTTATGACCAAATTTGAAGTTAATCAGATATATTTTGGCATGTAATCCATCGAATATGAACAAAAATACAGAAAACCTAAGGCATTCACAAAGATAGGCACATTCAATTAATGATCCGACCGTTAGATTTGTTTATATTTCTAAGAAAGGTGTCATGACCAAATTTGAAGATAATCGGATATATTTTGGCATGCGAGTCCAACAAATATCAACAAAAAATGCAAAAAACCTAAGACATTTACAAAGATAGGAACTTTGAATTAATGATAGACGATTAGATTTCTTTAAATTACTAATAAAAGTGTTATGACCAAATTTGAAGATAATCAGATATATTTAGGCATGCAATCCGGCAAATATCAACAAAAATACCGAAAACCTAAGGCAGTTACAAAGATAGGAACTTTCAATTAATGATCCGACCGTTAGATTTGTTTAAATTGCTAATAAAAGTGTTAAGGTCAAATTTGAAGATAATCGGATATATTTTGGCATTCAATCCAACAAATATCAACAAAAATACCGAAAATCTAATGCATTTACAAATATTGGAACTTTAAATTAATGATCCGACCGTTAGATTTGTTTAAATTGCTTTGAAAAGTGGTATGACAATATTTGAGGATAATCGGATATATTTTGGCAGCCAATGCAACAAATGTCAACAAAAAGACCGAAAACCTAAGGCATTTACAAAGATAGGAACTTTGAATTAATGATCCGACCGTTAGATTTGTTTAAATTACTAAGAAAAGTGTTATAAAAAAGTTTGAATATAATCGGATATATTTTGGCATGCAATGCAACAAATGTCTAAAAAAATACCGAAAACCTAAGACATTTACAAAGATTGGCACATTCAATTAATGATCCGACCATTAGATTTGTTTAAATTACTACAAAAAGTGTTATGACCAAGTTTGAAGTTAAATGGATATATTTTGACATGCAATCTAACAAATATCAACAAAAATACCGAAAACCTAAGGCATTTACAAAGATAGGCACATTCAATTAATGATCCGACCAGTAAAATTTGTTTAAATTCCTAATAAAAGTGTTTTGACCAAATTTGAAGATAATCGGGTATATTTTGGCATGCAATCCAACAAATATCAACAAAAATACCGAAAACCTAAGGCATTTACAAATATAGGCACTTTAAATTACTGATCCGACCGTTAGATTTGTTTAAAATGCTATGAAAAGTGTTGTCACAATGTTTGAATATAATCGAATATATTTTGGCATGCAATCCATTAAATGTCTACAAAAAGACCGAAAACCTACGGAATTTACAAAGATAGGCACTTTCAATTAATGATCTGACCATTAAATTTGTTTAAATTGCTAATAAAAGTGTTATGACCAAGTTTGAAGTTAATCGGTTATATTTTGGCATGCAATCCAACAAATATCAACAAAAATACCGAAAACCTATGACATTTACAAATATTGGCACTTTAAATTAATGATCTGGCCGTTAGATTTGTTTAGAATAATAATAAAAGTGTTATGACCAAATTTGAAGATAATCGGATATGTTTTGGCATGCAAACCAACAAATATACACAAAAATGCTGAAAAACTAAGGTATTTACAAAGATAGGCACTTTCAATTAATGATCCGACCATTAGATTTGTTTAAATTGCTAATAAAAGTGTTATGACCAAATTTGAAGATAATCGGATATATTTTGGCATACAATCAAAAAAATATAAACAAAAATACCGAAAACCTTAGACATTTACAAATATATGCACTTTCAATTAATGATCCGACCGTTAGATTCGTTTAAATTGCTAATGAAAGTGTTATGACCAAATTTGAAGATAATCGGATATACTTTGGCATGCAATCCAACAAATATCAACAAAAATACCGAAAACCTAAGACATTTACAAATATTGGAACTTTAAATTAATGATCCGACCGTTAGATTTGTTTGAAATGATAACAAAAGTGCTATGACCAAATTTGAAGATAATCGGATATATTTTGGCATACAATCCAACAAATATCAACTAAAATATCGAAAACCTAAGGCATTTACAAAGATAGTCCTTTTCAATTAATGATCCGACCGTTAGATTTGTTTAAATTGCTAAGAAAAGTGTTATGACCAAATTTGAAGATATCAGATATATTTTGGCTTGCAATCCATCAAATATCAATAAAAATAACGGAAACCTAAGATATTTACAAAGATAGGAACTTTCAATTAATGATCCGACCGTTCGATTTGTTTAAATTGCTAAGAAAAGTGCTATGACCAAATTTGAAGATAATCGGAAATATTTTGGCATCCGAGTCCAACAAATATCAACAAAAATACCGAAAACCTAAAACATTTACAATGATAGGAACTTTGAATTAATGATCGACGGTTAGATTTGTTTAAATTTCTAATAAAAGTGTTATGACCAAATTTGAAGATAATCGGATATATTTTGGCATACAATCCAACAAATATCAACAAAAATATCGAAAACCTAAGGCATTTACAAATATTGCCACTTTCAATTAATGATCTGACCGTTAGATTTGTTTAAATTTCTAATAAAAGTGTTATGATCAAATTTGAAGATAATCGGATATATTTTGGCATTCAATCCAAAAAATATCAACAAAAATACCGAAAACCTAAGGCATTTACAAAGATAGGAACTTTCAATTAATGATCCGACCATTAGATTTGTTAAAATTGCTATGAAAAGTGGTATGACGAAATTTAAGGATAATCGGATATATTTTGGCATGCAATCAACAAATGTCTACAAAAAGACCGAAAACCTAAGGCATTTACAAAGATAGGAACTTTGAATTAATGATCCGACCGTTATATTTATTTAAAATACTAACAAAAGTGTTATGACAAAATTTGAAGATAATCGGATATATTTTTGGCATGCAATCCAACAAATATCAACAAAAATACCGAAAACCTAAGGTATTTACAAAGATAGGCACTTTCAATTAATGATCCGACCGTTAGATTTGTTTAAATTTCTAATAAAAGTGTTATGACCAAATTTGAAGTTAATCAGATATATTTTGGCATGTAATCCATCGAATATGAACAAAAATACGAGAAAACCTAAGGCATTCACAAAGATAGGCACATTCAATTAATGATCCGACCGTTAGATTTGTTTATATTTCTAAGAAAGGTGTCATGACCAAATTTGAAGATAATCGGATATATTTTGGCATGCAGTCCAACAAATATCAACAAAAAATGCAAAAAACCTAAGACATTTACAAAGATAGGAACTTTGAATTAATGATAGACGATTAGATTTCTTTAAATTACTAATAAAAGTGTTATGACCAAATTTGAAGATAATCAGATATATTTAGGCATGCAATCCGGCAAATATCAACAAAAATACCGAAAACCTAAGGCAGTTACAAAGATAGGAACTTTCAATTAATGATCCGACCGTTAGATTTGTTTAAATTGCTAATAAAAGTGTTAAGGTCAAATTTGAAGATAATCGGATATATTTTGGCATTCAATCCAACAAATATCAACAAAAATACCGAAAATCTAATGCATTTACAAATATTGGAACTTTAAATTAATGATCCGACCGTTAGATTTGTTTAAATTGCTTTGAAAAGTGGTATGACAATATTTGAGGATAATCGGATATATTTTGGCAGCCAATGCAACAAATGTCAACAAAAAGACCGAAAACCTAAGGCATTTACAAAGATAGGAACTTTGAATTAATGATCCGACCGTTAGATTTGTTTAAATTACTAAGAAAAGTGTTATAAAAAAGTTTGAATATAATCGGATATATTTTGGCATGCAATGCAACAAATGTCTAAAAAAATACCGAAAACCTAAGACATTTACAAAGATTGGCACATTCAATTAATGATCCGACCATTAGATTTTTTTTAAATTACTACAAAAAGTGTTTTGACCAAGTTTGAAGTTAAATGGATATATTTTGACATGCAATCTAACAAATATCAACAAAAATACCGAAAACCTAAGGCATTTACAAAGATAGGCACATTCAATTAATGATCCGACCAGTAAAATTTGTTTAAATTCCTAATAAAAGTGTTTTGACCAAATTTGAAGATAATCGGGTATATTTTGGCATGCAATCCAACAAATATCAACAAAAATACCGAAAACCTAAGGCATTTACAAATATAGGCACTTTAAATTACTGATCCGACCGTTAGATTTGTTTAAAATGCTATGAAAAGTGTTGTCACAATGTTTGAATATAATCGAATATATTTTGGCATGCAATCCATTAAATGTCTACAAAAAGACCGAAAACCTACGGAATTTACAAAGATAGGCACTTTCAATTAATGATCTGACCATTAAATTTGTTTAAATTGCTAATAAAAGTGTTATGACCAAGTTTGAAGTTAATCGGTTATATTTTGGCATGCAATCCAACAAATATCAACAAAAATACCGAAAACCTATGACATTTACAAATATTGGCACTTTAAATTAATGATCTGGCCGTTAGATTTGTTTAGAATAATAATAAAAGTGTTATGACCAAATTTGAAGATAATCGGATATGTTTTGGCATGCAAACCAACAAATATACACAAAAATGCTGAAAAACTAAGGTATTTACAAAGATAGGCACTTTCAATTAATGATCCGACCATTAGATTTGTTTAAATTGCTAATAAAAGTGTTATGACCAAATTTGAAGATAATCGGATATATTTTGGCATACAATCAAAAAAATATAAACAAAAATACCGAAAACCTTAGACATTTACAAATATATGCACTTTCAATTAATGATCCGACCGTTAGATTCGTTTAAATTGCTAATGAAAGTGTTATGACCAAATTTGAAGATAATCGGATATACTTTGGCATGCAATCCAACAAATATCAACAAAAATACCGAAAACCTAAGACATTTACAAATATTGGAACTTTAAATTAATGATCCGACCAGTTAGATTTGTTTGAAATGATAACAAAAGTGCTATGACCAAATTTGAAGATAATCGGATATATTTTGGCATACAATCCAACAAATATCAACTAAAATATCGAAAACCTAAGGCATTTACAAAGATAGTCCTTTTCAATTAATGATCCGACCGTTAGATTTGTTTAAATTGCTAAGAAAAGTGTTATGACCAAATTTGAAGATATCAGATATATTTTGGCTTGCAATCCATCAAATATCAATAAAAATAACGGAAACCTAAGATATTTACAAAGATAGGAACTTTCAATTAATGATCCGACCGTTCGATTTGTTTAAATTGCTAAGAAAAGTGCTATGACCAAATTTGAAGATAATCGGAAATATTTTGGCATCCGAGTCCAACAAATATCAACAAAAATACCGAAAACCTAAAACATTTACAATGATAGGAACTTTGAATTAATGATCGACGGTTAGATTTGTTTAAATTTCTAATAAAAGTGTTATGACCAAATTTGAAGATAATCGGATATATTTTGGCATACAATCCAACAAATATCAACAAAAATATCGAAAACCTAAGGCATTTACAAATATTGCCACTTTCAATTAATGATCTGACCGTTAGATTTGTTTAAATTTCTAATAAAAGTGTTATGATCAAATTTGAAGATAATCGGATATATTTTGGCATTCAATCCAAAAAATATCAACAAAAATACCGAAAACCTAAGGCATTTACAAAGATAGGAACTTTCAATTAATGATCCGACCATTAGATTTGTTAAAATTGCTATGAAAAGTGGTATGACGAAATTTAAGGATAATCGGATATATTTTGGCATGCAATCAACAAATGTCTACAAAAAGACCGAAAACCTAAGGCATTTACAAAGATAGGAACTTTGAATTAATGATCCGACCGTTATATTTATTTAAAATACTAACAAAAGTGTTATGACAAAATTTGAAGATAATCGGATATATTTTTGGCATGCAATCCAACAAATATCAACAAAAATACCGAAAACCTAAGGTATTTACAAAGATAGGCACTTTCAATTAATGATCCGACCGTTAGATTTGTTTAAATTTCTAATAAAAGTGTTATGACCAAATTTGAAGTTAATCAGATATATTTTGGCATGTAATCCATCGAATATGAACAAAAATACGAGAAAACCTAAGGCATTCACAAAGATAGGCACATTCAATTAATGATCCGACCGTTAGATTTGTTTATATTTCTAAGAAAGGTGTCATGACCAAATTTGAAGATAATCGGATATATTTTGGCATGCGAGTCCAACAAATATCAACAAAAAATGCAAAAAACCTAAGACATTTACAAAGATAGGAACTTTGAATTAATGATAGACGATTAGATTTCTTTAAATTACTAATAAAAGTGTTATGACCAAATTTGAAGATAATCAGATATATTTAGGCATGCAATCCGGCAAATATCAACAAAAATACCGAAAACCTAAGGCAGTTACAAAGATAGGAACTTTCAATTAATGATCCGACCGTTAGATTTGTTTAAATTGCTAATAAAAGTGTTAAGGTCAAATTTGAAGATAATCGGATATATTTTGGCATTCAATCCAACAAATATCAACAAAAATACCGAAAATCTAATGCATTTACAAATATTGGAACTTTAAATTAATGATCCGACCGTTAGATTTGTTTAAATTGCTTTGAAAAGTGGTATGACAATATTTGAGGATAATCGGATATATTTTGGCAGCCAATGCAACAAATGTCAACAAAAAGACCGAAAACCTAAGGCATTTACAAAGATAGGAACTTTGAATTAATGATCCGACCGTTAGATTTGTTTAAATTACTAAGAAAAGTGTTATAAAAAAGTTTGAATATAATCGGATATATTTTGGCATGCAATGCAACAAATGTCTAAAAAAATACCGAAAACCTAAGACATTTACAAAGATTGGCACATTCAATTAATGATCCGACCATTAGATTTTTTTTAAATTACTACAAAAAGTGTTTTGACCAAGTTTGAAGTTAAATGGATATATTTTGACATGCAATCTAACAAATATCAACAAAAATACCGAAAACCTAAGGCATTTACAAAGATAGGCACATTCAATTAATGATCCGACCGTAAAATTTGTTTAAATTCCTAATAAAAGTGTTTTGACCAAATTTGAAGATAATCGGGTATATTTTGGCATGCAATCCAACAAATATCAACAAAAATACCGAAAACCTAAGGCATTTACAAATATAGGCACTTTAAATTACTGATCCGACCAGTTAGATTTGTTTAAAATGCTATGAAAAGTGTTGTCACAATGTTTGAATATAATCGAATATATTTTGGCATGCAATCCATTAAATGTCTACAAAAAGACCGAAAACCTACGGAATTTACAAAGATAGGCACTTTCAATTAATGATCTGACCATTAAATTTGTTTAAATTGCTAATAAAAGTGTTATGACCAAGTTTGAAGTTAATCGGTTATATTTTGGCATGCAATCCAACAAATATCAACAAAAATACCGAAAACCTATGACATTTACAAATATTGGCACTTTAAATTAATGATCTGGCCGTTAGATTTGTTTAGAATAATAATAAAAGTGTTATGACCAAATTTGAAGATAATCGGATATGTTTTGGCATGCAAACCAACAAATATACACAAAAATGCTGAAAAACTAAGGTATTTACAAAGATAGGCACTTTCAATTAATGATCCGACCATTAGATTTGTTTAAATTGCTAATAAAAGTGTTATGACCAAATTTGAAGATAATCGGATATATTTTGGCATACAATCAAAAAAATATAAACAAAAATACCGAAAACCTTAGACATTTACAAATATATGCACTTTCAATTAATGATCCGACCGTTAGATTCGTTTAAATTGCTAATGAAAGTGTTATGACCAAATTTGAAGATAATCGGATATACTTTGGCATGCAATCCAACAAATATCAACAAAAATACCGAAAACCTAAGACATTTACAAATATTGGAACTTTAAATTAATGATCCGACCGTTAGATTTGTTTGAAATGATAACAAAAGTGCTATGACCAAATTTGAAGATAATCGGATATATTTTGGCATACAATCCAACAAATATCAACTAAAATATCGAAAACCTAAGGCATTTACAAAGATAGTCCTTTTCAATTAATGATCCGACCGTTAGATTTGTTTAAATTGCTAAGAAAAGTGTTATGACCAAATTTGAAGATATCAGATATATTTTGGCTTGCAATCCATCAAATATCAATAAAAATAACGGAAACCTAAGATATTTACAAAGATAGGAACTTTCAATTAATGATCCGACCGTTCGATTTGTTTAAATTGCTAAGAAAAGTGCTATGACCAAATTTGAAGATAATCGGAAATATTTTGGCATCCGAGTCCAACAAATATCAACAAAAATACCGAAAACCTAAAACATTTACAATGATAGGAACTTTGAATTAATGATCGACGGTTAGATTTGTTTAAATTTCTAATAAAAGTGTTATGACCAAATTTGAAGATAATCGGATATATTTTGGCATACAATCCAACAAATATCAACAAAAATATCGAAAACCTAAGGCATTTACAAATATTGCCACTTTCAATTAATGATCTGACCGTTAGATTTGTTTAAATTTCTAATAAAAGTGTTATGATCAAATTTGAAGATAATCGGATATATTTTGGCATTCAATCCAAAAAATATCAACAAAAATACCGAAAACCTAAGGCATTTACAAAGATAGGAACTTTCAATTAATGATCCGACCATTAGATTTGTTAAAATTGCTATGAAAAGTGGTATGACGAAATTTAAGGATAATCGGATATATTTTGGCATGCAATCAACAAATGTCTACAAAAAGACCGAAAACCTAAGGCATTTACAAAGATAGGAACTTTGAATTAATGATCCGACCGTTATATTTATTTAAAATACTAACAAAAGTGTTATGACAAAATTTGAAGATAATCGGATATATTTTTGGCATGCAATCCAACAAATATCAACAAAAATACCGAAAACCTAAGGTATTTACAAAGATAGGCACTTTCAATTAATGATCCGACCGTTAGATTTGTTTAAATTTCTAATAAAAGTGTTATGACCAAATTTGAAGTTAATCGAGATATATTTTGGCATGTAATCCATCGAATATGAACAAAAATACAGAAAACCTAAGGCATTCACAAAGATAGGCACATTCAATTAATGATCCGACCGTTAGATTTGTTTATATTTCTAAGAAAGGTGTCATGACCAAATTTGAAGATAATCGGATATATTTTGGCATGCGAGTCCAACAAATATCAACAAAAAATGCAAAAAACCTAAGACATTTACAAAGATAGGAACTTTGAATTAATGATAGACGATTAGATTTCTTTAAATTACTAATAAAAGTGTTATGACCAAATTTGAAGATAATCAGATATATTTAGGCATGCAATCCGGCAAATATCAACAAAAATACCGAAAACCTAAGGCAGTTACAAAGATAGGAACTTTCAATTAATGATCCGACCGTTAGATTTGTTTAAATTGCTAATAAAAGTGTTAAGGTCAAATTTGAAGATAATCGGATATATTTTGGCATTCAATCCAACAAATATCAACAAAAATACCGAAAATCTAATGCATTTACAAATATTGGAACTTTAAATTAATGATCCGACCGTTAGATTTGTTTAAATTGCTTTGAAAAGTGGTATGACAATATTTGAGGATAATCGGATATATTTTGGCAGCCAATGCAACAAATGTCAACAAAAAGACCGAAAACCTAAGGCATTTACAAAGATAGGAACTTTGAATTAATGATCCGACCGTTAGATTTGTTTAAATTACTAAGAAAAGTGTTATAAAAAAGTTTGAATATAATCGGATATATTTTGGCATGCAATGCAACAAATGTCTAAAAAAATACCGAAAACCTAAGACATTTACAAAGATTGGCACATTCAATTAATGATCCGACCATTAGATTTTTTTAAATTACTACAAAAAGTGTTTTGACCAAGTTTGAAGTTAAATGGATATATTTTGACATGCAATCTAACAAATATCAACAAAAATACCGAAAACCTAAGGCATTTACAAAGATAGGCACATTCAATTAATGATCCGACCAGTAAAATTTGTTTAAATTCCTAATAAAAGTGTTTTGACCAAATTTGAAGATAATCGGGTATATTTTGGCATGCAATCCAACAAATATCAACAAAAATACCGAAAACCTAAGGCATTTACAAATATAGGCACTTTAAATTACTGATCCGACCAGTTAGATTTGTTTAAAATGCTATGAAAAGTGTTGTCACAATGTTTGAATATAATCGAATATATTTTGGCATGCAATCCATTAAATGTCTACAAAAAGACCGAAAACCTACGGAATTTACAAAGATAGGCACTTTCAATTAATGATCTGACCATTAAATTTGTTTAAATTGCTAATAAAAGTGTTATGACCAAGTTTGAAGTTAATCGGTTATATTTTGGCATGCAATCCAACAAATATCAACAAAAATACCGAAAACCTATGACATTTACAAATATTGGCACTTTAAATTAATGATCTGGCCGTTAGATTTGTTTAGAATAATAATAAAAGTGTTATGACCAAATTTGAAGATAATCGGATATGTTTTGGCATGCAAACCAACAAATATACACAAAAATGCTGAAAAACTAAGGTATTTACAAAGATAGGCACTTTCAATTAATGATCCGACCATTAGATTTGTTTAAATTGCTAATAAAAGTGTTATGACCAAATTTGAAGATAATCGGATATATTTTGGCATACAATCAAAAAAATATAAACAAAAATACCGAAAACCTTAGACATTTACAAATATATGCACTTTCAATTAATGATCCGACCGTTAGATTCGTTTAAATTGCTAATGAAAGTGTTATGACCAAATTTGAAGATAATCGGATATACTTTGGCATGCAATCCAACAAATATCAACAAAAATACCGAAAACCTAAGACATTTACAAATATTGGAACTTTAAATTAATGATCCGACCGTTAGATTTGTTTGAAATGATAACAAAAGTGCTATGACCAAATTTGAAGATAATCGGATATATTTTGGCATACAATCCAACAAATATCAACTAAAATATCGAAAACCTAAGGCATTTACAAAGATAGTCCTTTTCAATTAATGATCCGACCGTTAGATTTGTTTAAATTGCTAAGAAAAGTGTTATGACCAAATTTGAAGATATCAGATATATTTTGGCTTGCAATCCATCAAATATCAATAAAAATAACGGAAACCTAAGATATTTACAAAGATAGGAACTTTCAATTAATGATCCGACCGTTCGATTTGTTTAAATTGCTAAGAAAAGTGCTATGACCAAATTTGAAGATAATCGGAAATATTTTGGCATCCGAGTCCAACAAATATCAACAAAAATACCGAAAACCTAAAACATTTACAATGATAGGAACTTTGAATTAATGATCGACGGTTAGATTTGTTTAAATTTCTAATAAAAGTGTTATGACCAAATTTGAAGATAATCGGATATATTTTGGCATACAATCCAACAAATATCAACAAAAATATCGAAAACCTAAGGCATTTACAAATATTGCCACTTTCAATTAATGATCTGACCGTTAGATTTGTTTAAATTTCTAATAAAAGTGTTATGATCAAATTTGAAGATAATCGGATATATTTTGGCATTCAATCCAAAAAATATCAACAAAAATACCGAAAACCTAAGGCATTTACAAAGATAGGAACTTTCAATTAATGATCCGACCATTAGATTTGTTAAAATTGCTATGAAAAGTGGTATGACGAAATTTAAGGATAATCGGATATATTTTGGCATGCAATCAACAAATGTCTACAAAAAGACCGAAAACCTAAGGCATTTACAAAGATAGGAACTTTGAATTAATGATCCGACCGTTATATTTATTTAAAATACTAACAAAAGTGTTATGACAAAATTTGAAGATAATCGGATATATTTTTGGCATGCAATCCAACAAATATCAACAAAAATACCGAAAACCTAAGGTATTTACAAAGATAGGCACTTTCAATTAATGATCCGACCGTTAGATTTGTTTAAATTTCTAATAAAAGTGTTATGACCAAATTTGAAGTTAATCGAGATATATTTTGGCATGTAATCCATCGAATATGAACAAAAATACAGAAAACCTAAGGCATTCACAAAGATAGGCACATTCAATTAATGATCCGACCGTTAGATTTGTTTATATTTCTAAGAAAGGTGTCATGACCAAATTTGAAGATAATCGGATATATTTTGGCATGCGAGTCCAACAAATATCAACAAAAAATGCAAAAAACCTAAGACATTTACAAAGATAGGAACTTTGAATTAATGATAGACGATTAGATTTCTTTAAATTACTAATAAAAGTGTTATGACCAAATTTGAAGATAATCAGATATATTTAGGCATGCAATCCGGCAAATATCAACAAAAATACCGAAAACCTAAGGCAGTTACAAAGATAGGAACTTTCAATTAATGATCCGACCGTTAGATTTGTTTAAATTGCTAATAAAAGTGTTAAGGTCAAATTTGAAGATAATCGGATATATTTTGGCATTCAATCCAACAAATATCAACAAAAATACCGAAAATCTAATGCATTTACAAATATTGGAACTTTAAATTAATGATCCGACCGTTAGATTTGTTTAAATTGCTTTGAAAAGTGGTATGACAATATTTGAGGATAATCGGATATATTTTGGCAGCCAATGCAACAAATGTCAACAAAAAGACCGAAAACCTAAGGCATTTACAAAGATAGGAACTTTGAATTAATGATCCGACCGTTAGATTTGTTTAAATTACTAAGAAAAGTGTTATAAAAAAGTTTGAATATAATCGGATATATTTTGGCATGCAATGCAACAAATGTCTAAAAAAATACCGAAAACCTAAGACATTTACAAAGATTGGCACATTCAATTAATGATCCGACCATTAGATTTTTTTAAATTACTACAAAAAGTGTTTTGACCAAGTTTGAAGTTAAATGGATATATTTTGACATGCAATCTAACAAATATCAACAAAAATACCGAAAACCTAAGGCATTTACAAAGATAGGCACATTCAATTAATGATCCGACCGTAAAATTTGTTTAAATTCCTAATAAAAGTGTTTTGACCAAATTTGAAGATAATCGGGTATATTTTGGCATGCAATCCAACAAATATCAACAAAAATACCGAAAACCTAAGGCATTTACAAATATAGGCACTTTAAATTACTGATCCGACCGTTAGATTTGTTTAAAATGCTATGAAAAGTGTTGTCACAATGTTTGAATATAATCGAATATATTTTGGCATGCAATCCATTAAATGTCTACAAAAAGACCGAAAACCTACGGAATTTACAAAGATAGGCACTTTCAATTAATGATCTGACCATTAAATTTGTTTAAATTGCTAATAAAAGTGTTATGACCAAGTTTGAAGTTAATCGGTTATATTTTGGCATGCAATCCAACAAATATCAACAAAAATACCGAAAACCTATGACATTTACAAATATTGGCACTTTAAATTAATGATCTGGCCGTTAGATTTGTTTAGAATAATAATAAAAGTGTTATGACCAAATTTGAAGATAATCGGATATGTTTTGGCATGCAAACCAACAAATATACACAAAAATGCTGAAAAACTAAGGTATTTACAAAGATAGGCACTTTCAATTAATGATCCGACCATTAGATTTGTTTAAATTGCTAATAAAAGTGTTATGACCAAATTTGAAGATAATCGGATATATTTTGGCATACAATCAAAAAAATATAAACAAAAATACCGAAAACCTTAGACATTTACAAATATATGCACTTTCAATTAATGATCCGACCGTTAGATTCGTTTAAATTGCTAATGAAAGTGTTATGACCAAATTTGAAGATAATCGGATATACTTTGGCATGCAATCCAACAAATATCAACAAAAATACCGAAAACCTAAGACATTTACAAATATTGGAACTTTAAATTAATGATCCGACCGTTAGATTTGTTTGAAATGATAACAAAAGTGCTATGACCAAATTTGAAGATAATCGGATATATTTTGGCATACAATCCAACAAATATCAACTAAAATATCGAAAACCTAAGGCATTTACAAAGATAGTCCTTTTCAATTAATGATCCGACCGTTAGATTTGTTTAAATTGCTAAGAAAAGTGTTATGACCAAATTTGAAGATATCGAGATATATTTTGGCTTGCAATCCATCAAATATCAATAAAAATAACGGAAACCTAAGATATTTACAAAGATAGGAACTTTCAATTAATGATCCGACCGTTCGATTTGTTTAAATTGCTAAGAAAAGTGCTATGACCAAATTTGAAGATAATCGGAAATATTTTGGCATCCGAGTCCAACAAATATCAACAAAAATACCGAAAACCTAAAACATTTACAATGATAGGAACTTTGAATTAATGATCGACGGTTAGATTTGTTTAAATTTCTAATAAAAGTGTTATGACCAAATTTGAAGATAATCGGATATATTTTGGCATACAATCCAACAAATATCAACAAAAATATCGAAAACCTAAGGCATTTACAAATATTGCCACTTTCAATTAATGATCTGACCGTTAGATTTGTTTAAATTTCTAATAAAAGTGTTATGATCAAATTTGAAGATAATCGGATATATTTTGGCATTCAATCCAAAAAATATCAACAAAAATACCGAAAACCTAAGGCATTTACAAAGATAGGAACTTTCAATTAATGATCCGACCATTAGATTTGTTAAAATTGCTATGAAAAGTGGTATGACGAAATTTAAGGATAATCGGATATATTTTGGCATGCAATCAACAAATGTCTACAAAAAGACCGAAAACCTAAGGCATTTACAAAGATAGGAACTTTGAATTAATGATCCGACCGTTATATTTATTTAAAATACTAACAAAAGTGTTATGACAAAATTTGAAGATAATCGGATATATTTTTGGCATGCAATCCAACAAATATCAACAAAAATACCGAAAACCTAAGGTATTTACAAAGATAGGCACTTTCAATTAATGATCCGACCGTTAGATTTGTTTAAATTTCTAATAAAAGTGTTATGACCAAATTTGAAGTTAATCAGATATATTTTGGCATGTAATCCATCGAATATGAACAAAAATACGAGAAAACCTAAGGCATTCACAAAGATAGGCACATTCAATTAATGATCCGACCGTTAGATTTGTTTATATTTCTAAGAAAGGTGTCATGACCAAATTTGAAGATAATCGGATATATTTTGGCATGCGAGTCCAACAAATATCAACAAAAAATGCAAAAAACCTAAGACATTTACAAAGATAGGAACTTTGAATTAATGATAGACGATTAGATTTCTTTAAATTACTAATAAAAGTGTTATGACCAAATTTGAAGATAATCAGATATATTTAGGCATGCAATCCGGCAAATATCAACAAAAATACCGAAAACCTAAGGCGATTACAAAGATAGGAACTTTCAATTAATGATCCGACCGTTAGATTTGTTTAAATTGCTAATAAAAGTGTTAAGGTCAAATTTGAAGATAATCGGATATATTTTGGCATTCAATCCAACAAATATCAACAAAAATACCGAAAATCTAATGCATTTACAAATATTGGAACTTTAAATTAATGATCCGACCGTTAGATTTGTTTAAATTGCTTTGAAAAGTGGTATGACAATATTTGAGGATAATCGGATATATTTTGGCAGCCAATGCAACAAATGTCAACAAAAAGACCGAAAACCTAAGGCATTTACAAAGATAGGAACTTTGAATTAATGATCCGACCGTTAGATTTGTTTAAATTACTAAGAAAAGTGTTATAAAAAAGTTTGAATATAATCGGATATATTTTGGCATGCAATGCAACAAATGTCTAAAAAAATACCGAAAACCTAAGACATTTACAAAGATTGGCACATTCAATTAATGATCCGACCATTAGATTTTTTTAAATTACTACAAAAAGTGTTTTGACCAAGTTTGAAGTTAAATGGATATATTTTGACATGCAATCTAACAAATATCAACAAAAATACCGAAAACCTAAGGCATTTACAAAGATAGGCACATTCAATTAATGATCCGACCAGTAAAATTTGTTTAAATTCCTAATAAAAGTGTTTTGACCAAATTTGAAGATAATCGGGTATATTTTGGCATGCAATCCAACAAATATCAACAAAAATACCGAAAACCTAAGGCATTTACAAATATAGGCACTTTAAATTACTGATCCGACTAGTTAGATTTGTTTAAAATGCTATGAAAAGTGTTGTCACAATGTTTGAATATAATCGAATATATTTTGGCATGCAATCCATTAAATGTCTACAAAAAGACCGAAAACCTACGGAATTTACAAAGATAGGCACTTTCAATTAATGATCTGACCATTAAATTTGTTTAAATTGCTAATAAAAGTGTTATGACCAAGTTTGAAGTTAATCGGTTATATTTTGGCATGCAATCCAACAAATATCAACAAAAATACCGAAAACCTATGACATTTACAAATATTGGCACTTTAAATTAATGATCTGGCCGTTAGATTTGTTTAGAATAATAATAAAAGTGTTATGACCAAATTTGAAGATAATCGGATATGTTTTGGCATGCAAACCAACAAATATACACAAAAATGCTGAAAAACTAAGGTATTTACAAAGATAGGCACTTTCAATTAATGATCCGACCATTAGATTTGTTTAAATTGCTAATAAAAGTGTTATGACCAAATTTGAAGATAATCGGATATATTTTGGCATACAATCAAAAAAATATAAACAAAAATACCGAAAACCTTAGACATTTACAAATATATGCACTTTCAATTAATGATCCGACCGTTAGATTCGTTTAAATTGCTAATGAAAGTGTTATGACCAAATTTGAAGATAATCGGATATACTTTGGCATGCAATCCAACAAATATCAACAAAAATACCGAAAACCTAAGACATTTACAAATATTGGAACTTTAAATTAATGATCCGACCGTTAGATTTGTTTGAAATGATAACAAAAGTGCTATGACCAAATTTGAAGATAATCGGATATATTTTGGCATACAATCCAACAAATATCAACTAAAATATCGAAAACCTAAGGCATTTACAAAGATAGTCCTTTTCAATTAATGATCCGACCGTTAGATTTGTTTAAATTGCTAAGAAAAGTGTTATGACCAAATTTGAAGATATCAGATATATTTTGGCTTGCAATCCATCAAATATCAATAAAAATAACGGAAACCTAAGATATTTACAAAGATAGGAACTTTCAATTAATGATCCGACCGTTCGATTTGTTTAAATTGCTAAGAAAAGTGCTATGACCAAATTTGAAGATAATCGGAAATATTTTGGCATCCGAGTCCAACAAATATCAACAAAAATACCGAAAACCTAAAACATTTACAATGATAGGAACTTTGAATTAATGATCGACGGTTAGATTTGTTTAAATTTCTAATAAAAGTGTTATGACCAAATTTGAAGATAATCGGATATATTTTGGCATACAATCCAACAAATATCAACAAAAATATCGAAAACCTAAGGCATTTACAAATATTGCCACTTTCAATTAATGATCTGACCGTTAGATTTGTTTAAATTTCTAATAAAAGTGTTATGATCAAATTTGAAGATAATCGGATATATTTTGGCATTCAATCCAAAAAATATCAACAAAAATACCGAAAACCTAAGGCATTTACAAAGATAGGAACTTTCAATTAATGATCCGACCATTAGATTTGTTAAAATTGCTATGAAAAGTGGTATGACGAAATTTAAGGATAATCGGATATATTTTGGCATGCAATCAACAAATGTCTACAAAAAGACCGAAAACCTAAGGCATTTACAAAGATAGGAACTTTGAATTAATGATCCGACCGTTATATTTATTTAAAATACTAACAAAAGTGTTATGACAAAATTTGAAGATAATCGGATATATTTTTGGCATGCAATCCAACAAATATCAACAAAAATACCGAAAACCTAAGGTATTTACAAAGATAGGCACTTTCAATTAATGATCCGACCGTTAGATTTGTTTAAATTTCTAATAAAAGTGTTATGACCAAATTTGAAGTTAATCAGATATATTTTGGCATGTAATCCATCGAATATGAACAAAAATACAGAAAACCTAAGGCATTCACAAAGATAGGCACATTCAATTAATGATCCGACCGTTAGATTTGTTTATATTTCTAAGAAAGGTGTCATGACCAAATTTGAAGATAATCGGATATATTTTGGCATGCGAGTCCAACAAATATCAACAAAAAATGCAAAAAACCTAAGACATTTACAAAGATAGGAACTTTGAATTAATGATAGACGATTAGATTTCTTTAAATTACTAATAAAAGTGTTATGACCAAATTTGAAGATAATCAGATATATTTAGGCATGCAATCAGGCAAATATCAACAAAAATACCGAAAACCTAAGGCAGTTACAAAGATAGGAACTTTCAATTAATGATCCGACCGTTAGATTTGTTTAAATTGCTAATAAAAGTGTTAAGGTCAAATTTGAAGATAATCGGATATATTTTGGCATTCAATCCAACAAATATCAACAAAAATACCGAAAATCTAATGCATTTACAAATATTGGAACTTTAAATTAATGATCCGACCGTTAGATTTGTTTAAATTGCTTTGAAAAGTGGTATGACAATATTTGAGGATAATCGGATATATTTTGGCAGCCAATGCAACAAATGTCAACAAAAAGACCGAAAACCTAAGGCATTTACAAAGATAGGAACTTTGAATTAATGATCCGACCGTTAGATTTGTTTAAATTACTAAGAAAAGTGTTATAAAAAAGTTTGAATATAATCGGATATATTTTGGCATGCAATGCAACAAATGTCTAAAAAAATACCGAAAACCTAAGACATTTACAAAGATTGGCACATTCAATTAATGATCCGACCATTAGATTTTTTTAAATTACTACAAAAAGTGTTTTGACCAAGTTTGAAGTTAAATGGATATATTTTGACATGCAATCTAACAAATATCAACAAAAATACCGAAAACCTAAGGCATTTACAAAGATAGGCACATTCAATTAATGATCCGACCAGTAAAATTTGTTTAAATTCCTAATAAAAGTGTTTTGACCAAATTTGAAGATAATCGGGTATATTTTGGCATGCAATCCAACAAATATCAACAAAAATACCGAAAACCTAAGGCATTTACAAATATAGGCACTTTAAATTACTGATCCGACCAGTTAGATTTGTTTAAAATGCTATGAAAAGTGTTGTCACAATGTTTGAATATAATCGAATATATTTTGGCATGCAATCCATTAAATGTCTACAAAAAGACCGAAAACCTACGGAATTTACAAAGATAGGCACTTTCAATTAATGATCTGACCATTAAATTTGTTTAAATTGCTAATAAAAGTGTTATGACCAAGTTTGAAGTTAATCGGTTATATTTTGGCATGCAATCCAACAAATATCAACAAAAATACCGAAAACCTATGACATTTACAAATATTGGCACTTTAAATTAATGATCTGGCCGTTAGATTTGTTTAGAATAATAATAAAAGTGTTATGACCAAATTTGAAGATAATCGGATATGTTTTGGCATGCAAACCAACAAATATACACAAAAATGCTGAAAAACTAAGGTATTTACAAAGATAGGCACTTTCAATTAATGATCCGACCATTAGATTTGTTTAAATTGCTAATAAAAGTGTTATGACCAAATTTGAAGATAATCGGATATATTTTGGCATACAATCAAAAAAATATAAACAAAAATACCGAAAACCTTAGACATTTACAAATATATGCACTTTCAATTAATGATCCGACCGTTAGATTCGTTTAAATTGCTAATGAAAGTGTTATGACCAAATTTGAAGATAATCGGATATACTTTGGCATGCAATCCAACAAATATCAACAAAAATACCGAAAACCTAAGACATTTACAAATATTGGAACTTTAAATTAATGATCCGACCGTTAGATTTGTTTGAAATGATAACAAAAGTGCTATGACCAAATTTGAAGATAATCGGATATATTTTGGCATACAATCCAACAAATATCAACTAAAATATCGAAAACCTAAGGCATTTACAAAGATAGTCCTTTTCAATTAATGATCCGACCGTTAGATTTGTTTAAATTGCTAAGAAAAGTGTTATGACCAAATTTGAAGATATCAGATATATTTTGGCTTGCAATCCATCAAATATCAATAAAAATAACGGAAACCTAAGATATTTACAAAGATAGGAACTTTCAATTAATGATCCGACCGTTCGATTTGTTTAAATTGCTAAGAAAAGTGCTATGACCAAATTTGAAGATAATCGGAAATATTTTGGCATCCGAGTCCAACAAATATCAACAAAAATACCGAAAACCTAAAACATTTACAATGATAGGAACTTTGAATTAATGATCGACGGTTAGATTTGTTTAAATTTCTAATAAAAGTGTTATGACCAAATTTGAAGATAATCGGATATATTTTGGCATACAATCCAACAAATATCAACAAAAATATCGAAAACCTAAGGCATTTACAAATATTGCCACTTTCAATTAATGATCTGACCGTTAGATTTGTTTAAATTTCTAATAAAAGTGTTATGATCAAATTTGAAGATAATCGGATATATTTTGGCATTCAATCCAAAAAATATCAACAAAAATACCGAAAACCTAAGGCATTTACAAAGATAGGAACTTTCAATTAATGATCCGACCATTAGATTTGTTAAAATTGCTATGAAAAGTGGTATGACGAAATTTAAGGATAATCGGATATATTTTGGCATGCAATCAACAAATGTCTACAAAAAGACCGAAAACCTAAGGCATTTACAAAGATAGGAACTTTGAATTAATGATCCGACCGTTATATTTATTTAAAATACTAACAAAAGTGTTATGACAAAATTTGAAGATAATCGGATATATTTTTGGCATGCAATCCAACAAATATCAACAAAAATACCGAAAACCTAAGGTATTTACAAAGATAGGCACTTTCAATTAATGATCCGACCGTTAGATTTGTTTAAATTTCTAATAAAAGTGTTATGACCAAATTTGAAGTTAATCAGATATATTTTGGCATGTAATCCATCGAATATGAACAAAAATACAGAAAACCTAAGGCATTCACAAAGATAGGCACATTCAATTAATGATCCGACCGTTAGATTTGTTTATATTTCTAAGAAAGGTGTCATGACCAAATTTGAAGATAATCGGATATATTTTGGCATGCAGTCCAACAAATATCAACAAAAAATGCAAAAAACCTAAGACATTTACAAAGATAGGAACTTTGAATTAATGATAGACGATTAGATTTCTTTAAATTACTAATAAAAGTGTTATGACCAAATTTGAAGATAATCAGATATATTTAGGCATGCAATCCGGCAAATATCAACAAAAATACCGAAAACCTAAGGCAGTTACAAAGATAGGAACTTTCAATTAATGATCCGACCGTTAGATTTGTTTAAATTGCTAATAAAAGTGTTAAGGTCAAATTTGAAGATAATCGGATATATTTTGGCATTCAATCCAACAAATATCAACAAAAATACCGAAAATCTAATGCATTTACAAATATTGGAACTTTAAATTAATGATCCGACCGTTAGATTTGTTTAAATTGCTTTGAAAAGTGGTATGACAATATTTGAGGATAATCGGATATATTTTGGCAGCCAATGCAACAAATGTCAACAAAAAGACCGAAAACCTAAGGCATTTACAAAGATAGGAACTTTGAATTAATGATCCGACCGTTAGATTTGTTTAAATTACTAAGAAAAGTGTTATAAAAAAGTTTGAATATAATCGGATATATTTTGGCATGCAATGCAACAAATGTCTAAAAAAATACCGAAAACCTAAGACATTTACAAAGATTGGCACATTCAATTAATGATCCGACCATTAGATTTTTTTAAATTACTACAAAAAGTGTTTTGACCAAGTTTGAAGTTAAATGGATATATTTTGACATGCAATCTAACAAATATCAACAAAAATACCGAAAACCTAAGGCATTTACAAAGATAGGCACATTCAATTAATGATCCGACCAGTAAAATTTGTTTAAATTCCTAATAAAAGTGTTTTGACCAAATTTGAAGATAATCGGGTATATTTTGGCATGCAATCCAACAAATATCAACAAAAATACCGAAAACCTAAGGCATTTACAAATATAGGCACTTTAAATTACTGATCCGATCAGTTAGATTTGTTTAAAATGCTATGAAAAGTGTTGTCACAATGTTTGAATATAATCGAATATATTTTGGCATGCAATCCATTAAATGTCTACAAAAAGACCGAAAACCTACGGAATTTACAAAGATAGGCACTTTCAATTAATGATCTGACCATTAAATTTGTTTAAATTGCTAATAAAAGTGTTATGACCAAGTTTGAAGTTAATCGGTTATATTTTGGCATGCAATCCAACAAATATCAACAAAAATACCGAAAACCTATGACATTTACAAATATTGGCACTTTAAATTAATGATCTGGCCGTTAGATTTGTTTAGAATAATAATAAAAGTGTTATGACCAAATTTGAAGATAATCGGATATGTTTTGGCATGCAAACCAACAAATATACACAAAAATGCTGAAAAACTAAGGTATTTACAAAGATAGGCACTTTCAATTAATGATCCGACCATTAGATTTGTTTAAATTGCTAATAAAAGTGTTATGACCAAATTTGAAGATAATCGGATATATTTTGGCATACAATCAAAAAAATATAAACAAAAATACCGAAAACCTTAGACATTTACAAATATATGCACTTTCAATTAATGATCCGACCGTTAGATTCGTTTAAATTGCTAATGAAAGTGTTATGACCAAATTTGAAGATAATCGGATATACTTTGGCATGCAATCCAACAAATATCAACAAAAATACCGAAAACCTAAGACATTTACAAATATTGGAACTTTAAATTAATGATCCGACCGTTAGATTTGTTTGAAATGATAACAAAAGTGCTATGACCAAATTTGAAGATAATCGGATATATTTTGGCATACAATCCAACAAATATCAACTAAAATATCGAAAACCTAAGGCATTTACAAAGATAGTCCTTTTCAATTAATGATCCGACCGTTAGATTTGTTTAAATTGCTAAGAAAAGTGTTATGACCAAATTTGAAGATATCAGATATATTTTGGCTTGCAATCCATCAAATATCAATAAAAATAACGGAAACCTAAGATATTTACAAAGATAGGAACTTTCAATTAATGATCCGACCGTTCGATTTGTTTAAATTGCTAAGAAAAGTGCTATGACCAAATTTGAAGATAATCGGAAATATTTTGGCATCCGAGTCCAACAAATATCAACAAAAATACCGAAAACCTAAAACATTTACAATGATAGGAACTTTGAATTAATGATCGACGGTTAGATTTGTTTAAATTTCTAATAAAAGTGTTATGACCAAATTTGAAGATAATCGGATATATTTTGGCATACAATCCAACAAATATCAACAAAAATATCGAAAACCTAAGGCATTTACAAATATTGCCACTTTCAATTAATGATCTGACCGTTAGATTTGTTTAAATTTCTAATAAAAGTGTTATGATCAAATTTGAAGATAATCGGATATATTTTGGCATTCAATCCAAAAAATATCAACAAAAATACCGAAAACCTAAGGCATTTACAAAGATAGGAACTTTCAATTAATGATCCGACCATTAGATTTGTTAAAATTGCTATGAAAAGTGGTATGACGAAATTTAAGGATAATCGGATATATTTTGGCATGCAATCAACAAATGTCTACAAAAAGACCGAAAACCTAAGGCATTTACAAAGATAGGAACTTTGAATTAATGATCCGACCGTTATATTTATTTAAAATACTAACAAAAGTGTTATGACAAAATTTGAAGATAATCGGATATATTTTTGGCATGCAATCCAACAAATATCAACAAAAATACCGAAAACCTAAGGTATTTACAAAGATAGGCACTTTCAATTAATGATCCGACCGTTAGATTTGTTTAAATTTCTAATAAAAGTGTTATGACCAAATTTGAAGTTAATCAGATATATTTTGGCATGTAATCCATCGAATATGAACAAAAATACGAGAAAACCTAAGGCATTCACAAAGATAGGCACATTCAATTAATGATCCGACCGTTAGATTTGTTTATATTTCTAAGAAAGGTGTCATGACCAAATTTGAAGATAATCGGATATATTTTGGCATGCGGTCCAACAAATATCAACAAAAAATGCAAAAAACCTAAGACATTTACAAAGATAGGAACTTTGAATTAATGATAGACGATTAGATTTCTTTAAATTACTAATAAAAGTGTTATGACCAAATTTGAAGATAATCAGATATATTTAGGCATGCAATCCGGCAAATATCAACAAAAATACCGAAAACCTAAGGCGATTACAAAGATAGGAACTTTCAATTAATGATCCGACCGTTAGATTTGTTTAAATTGCTAATAAAAGTGTTAAGGTCAAATTTGAAGATAATCGGATATATTTTGGCATTCAATCCAACAAATATCAACAAAAATACCGAAAATCTAATGCATTTACAAATATTGGAACTTTAAATTAATGATCCGACCGTTAGATTTGTTTAAATTGCTTTGAAAAGTGGTATGACAATATTTGAGGATAATCGGATATATTTTGGCAGCCAATGCAACAAATGTCAACAAAAAGACCGAAAACCTAAGGCATTTACAAAGATAGGAACTTTGAATTAATGATCCGACCGTTAGATTTGTTTAAATTACTAAGAAAAGTGTTATAAAAAAGTTTGAATATAATCGGATATATTTTGGCATGCAATGCAACAAATGTCTAAAAAAATACCGAAAACCTAAGACATTTACAAAGATTGGCACATTCAATTAATGATCCGACCATTAGATTTTTTTAAATTACTACAAAAAGTGTTTTGACCAAGTTTGAAGTTAAATGGATATATTTTGACATGCAATCTAACAAATATCAACAAAAATACCGAAAACCTAAGGCATTTACAAAGATAGGCACATTCAATTAATGATCCGACCAGTAAAATTTGTTTAAATTCCTAATAAAAGTGTTTTGACCAAATTTGAAGATAATCGGGTATATTTTGGCATGCAATCCAACAAATATCAACAAAAATACCGAAAACCTAAGGCATTTACAAATATAGGCACTTTAAATTACTGATCCGACCAGTTAGATTTGTTTAAAATGCTATGAAAAGTGTTGTCACAATGTTTGAATATAATCGAATATATTTTGGCATGCAATCCATTAAATGTCTACAAAAAGACCGAAAACCTACGGAATTTACAAAGATAGGCACTTTCAATTAATGATCTGACCATTAAATTTGTTTAAATTGCTAATAAAAGTGTTATGACCAAGTTTGAAGTTAATCGGTTATATTTTGGCATGCAATCCAACAAATATCAACAAAAATACCGAAAACCTATGACATTTACAAATATTGGCACTTTAAATTAATGATCTGGCCGTTAGATTTGTTTAGAATAATAATAAAAGTGTTATGACCAAATTTGAAGATAATCGGATATGTTTTGGCATGCAAACCAACAAATATACACAAAAATGCTGAAAAACTAAGGTATTTACAAAGATAGGCACTTTCAATTAATGATCCGACCATTAGATTTGTTTAAATTGCTAATAAAAGTGTTATGACCAAATTTGAAGATAATCGGATATATTTTGGCATACAATCAAAAAAATATAAACAAAAATACCGAAAACCTTAGACATTTACAAATATATGCACTTTCAATTAATGATCCGACCAGTTAGATTCGTTTAAATTGCTAATGAAAGTGTTATGACCAAATTTGAAGATAATCGGATATACTTTGGCATGCAATCCAACAAATATCAACAAAAATACCGAAAACCTAAGACATTTACAAATATTGGAACTTTAAATTAATGATCCGACCGTTAGATTTGTTTGAAATGATAACAAAAGTGCTATGACCAAATTTGAAGATAATCAGATATATTTTGGCATACAATCCAACAAATATCAACTAAAATATCGAAAACCTAAGGCATTTACAAAGATAGTCCTTTTCAATTAATGATCCGACCGTTAGATTTGTTTAAATTGCTAAGAAAAGTGTTATGACCAAATTTGAAGATATCAGATATATTTTGGCTTGCAATCCATCAAATATCAATAAAAATAACGGAAACCTAAGATATTTACAAAGATAGGAACTTTCAATTAATGATCCGACCGTTCGATTTGTTTAAATTGCTAAGAAAAGTGCTATGACCAAATTTGAAGATAATCGGAAATATTTTGGCATCCGAGTCCAACAAATATCAACAAAAATACCGAAAACCTAAAACATTTACAATGATAGGAACTTTGAATTAATGATCGACGGTTAGATTTGTTTAAATTTCTAATAAAAGTGTTATGACCAAATTTGAAGATAATCAGATATATTTTGGCATACAATCCAACAAATATCAACAAAAATATCGAAAACCTAAGGCATTTACAAATATTGCCACTTTCAATTAATGATCTGACCGTTAGATTTGTTTAAATTTCTAATAAAAGTGTTATGATCAAATTTGAAGATAATCGGATATATTTTGGCATTCAATCCAAAAAATATCAACAAAAATACCGAAAACCTAAGGCATTTACAAAGATAGGAACTTTCAATTAATGATCCGACCATTAGATTTGTTAAAATTGCTATGAAAAGTGGTATGACGAAATTTAAGGATAATCGGATATATTTTGGCATGCAATCAACAAATGTCTACAAAAAGACCGAAAACCTAAGGCATTTACAAAGATAGGAACTTTGAATTAATGATCCGACCGTTATATTTATTTAAAATACTAACAAAAGTGTTATGACAAAATTTGAAGATAATCGGATATATTTTTGGCATGCAATCCAACAAATATCAACAAAAATACCGAAAACCTAAGGTATTTACAAAGATAGGCACTTTCAATTAATGATCCGACCGTTAGATTTGTTTAAATTTCTAATAAAAGTGTTATGACCAAATTTGAAGTTAATCAGATATATTTTGGCATGTAATCCATCGAATATGAACAAAAATACGAGAAAACCTAAGGCATTCACAAAGATAGGCACATTCAATTAATGATCCGACCGTTAGATTTGTTTATATTTCTAAGAAAGGTGTCATGACCAAATTTGAAGATAATCGGATATATTTTGGCATGCGATCCAACAAATATCAACAAAAAATGCAAAAAACCTAAGACATTTACAAAGATAGGAACTTTGAATTAATGATAGACGATTAGATTTCTTTAAATTACTAATAAAAGTGTTATGACCAAATTTGAAGATAATCAGATATATTTAGGCATGCAATCCGGCAAATATCAACAAAAATACCGAAAACCTAAGGCAGTTACAAAGATAGGAACTTTCAATTAATGATCCGACCGTTAGATTTGTTTAAATTGCTAATAAAAGTGTTAAGGTCAAATTTGAAGATAATCGGATATATTTTGGCATTCAATCCAACAAATATCAACAAAAATACCGAAAATCTAATGCATTTACAAATATTGGAACTTTAAATTAATGATCCGACCGTTAGATTTGTTTAAATTGCTTTGAAAAGTGGTATGACAATATTTGAGGATAATCGGATATATTTTGGCAGCCAATGCAACAAATGTCAACAAAAAGACCGAAAACCTAAGGCATTTACAAAGATAGGAACTTTGAATTAATGATCCGACCGTTAGATTTGTTTAAATTACTAAGAAAAGTGTTATAAAAAAGTTTGAATATAATCGGATATATTTTGGCATGCAATGCAACAAATGTCTAAAAAAATACCGAAAACCTAAGACATTTACAAAGATTGGCACATTCAATTAATGATCCGACCATTAGATTTTTTTAAATTACTACAAAAAGTGTTTTGACCAAGTTTGAAGTTAAATGGATATATTTTGACATGCAATCTAACAAATATCAACAAAAATACCGAAAACCTAAGGCATTTACAAAGATAGGCACATTCAATTAATGATCCGACTAGTAAAATTTGTTTAAATTCCTAATAAAAGTGTTTTGACCAAATTTGAAGATAATCGGGTATATTTTGGCATGCAATCCAACAAATATCAACAAAAATACCGAAAACCTAAGGCATTTACAAATATAGGCACTTTAAATTACTGATCCGACCAGTTAGATTTGTTTAAAATGCTATGAAAAGTGTTGTCACAATGTTTGAATATAATCGAATATATTTTGGCATGCAATCCATTAAATGTCTACAAAAAGACCGAAAACCTACGGAATTTACAAAGATAGGCACTTTCAATTAATGATCTGACCATTAAATTTGTTTAAATTGCTAATAAAAGTGTTATGACCAAGTTTGAAGTTAATCGGTTATATTTTGGCATGCAATCCAACAAATATCAACAAAAATACCGAAAACCTATGACATTTACAAATATTGGCACTTTAAATTAATGATCTGGCCGTTAGATTTGTTTAGAATAATAATAAAAGTGTTATGACCAAATTTGAAGATAATCGGATATGTTTTGGCATGCAAACCAACAAATATACACAAAAATGCTGAAAAACTAAGGTATTTACAAAGATAGGCACTTTCAATTAATGATCCGACCATTAGATTTGTTTAAATTGCTAATAAAAGTGTTATGACCAAATTTGAAGATAATCGGATATATTTTGGCATACAATCAAAAAAATATAAACAAAAATACCGAAAACCTTAGACATTTACAAATATATGCACTTTCAATTAATGATCCGACCGTTAGATTCGTTTAAATTGCTAATGAAAGTGTTATGACCAAATTTGAAGATAATCGGATATACTTTGGCATGCAATCCAACAAATATCAACAAAAATACCGAAAACCTAAGACATTTACAAATATTGGAACTTTAAATTAATGATCCGACCGTTAGATTTGTTTGAAATGATAACAAAAGTGCTATGACCAAATTTGAAGATAATCAGATATATTTTGGCATACAATCCAACAAATATCAACTAAAATACCGAAAACCTAAGGCATTTACAAAGATAGTCCTTTTCAATTAATGATCCGACCGTTAGATTTGTTTAAATTACTAAGAAAAGTGTTATAAAAAAGTTTGAATATAATCGGATATATTTTGGCATGCAATGCAACAAATGTCTAAAAAAATACCAAAAACCTAAGGCATTTACAAAGATTGGCACATTCAATTAATGATCCGACCATTAGATTTGTTTAAATTACTACAAAAAGTGTTATGACCAAGTTTGAAGTTAAATGGATATATTTTGACATGCAATCTAACAAATATCAACAAAAATATCGAAAACCTAAGGCATTTACAAAGATAGGCACATTCAATTAATGATCCGACCGTAAAATTTGTTTAAATTGCTAATAAAAGTGTTTTGACCAAATTTGAAGATAATCGGATAGATTTTGGCATACAATCCAACAAATATCACCTAAAATACCGAAAACCTAAGTCATTTACAAAGATTGTCCCTTTCAATTAACGATCCGACCGTTAGATTTGTTTAAATTGCGAAGAAAAGTATTATGACCAAATTTGAATATAATTGGATATAGTTTGGCATACAATCCAACAAATATCAACAAACATACTGAAAATCTAAGGTATTTACAAATATTGGCACTTTAAATTAATGATCCGACCGTTAGATTTGTTTAAAATGATAATAAAAGGTTTATGACTAAATTTGAAGATAACAAGATATATTTTAGCATACAATCCAATAAATATCAATTAAAATACTGAATACCTAAGGCATTGACAAAGATAGTCCCTTTCAATTGATGATCCAACCGATAGATTTGTTTAAATTGTTAACGAAAGTGTTATGACCAAATTTGAAGATATCGAAAAAATTTTGGCCTGCAATCTAACAAATATCAACAAAAATATTGAAAACTTAAGTCATTTACAAAGATAGGTGCTTTCAATTAATGATCCGGCCTTTCGATTTGTTTAAATTGCTCAGGAAAGAGCTATGACCAAATTTGAATATAACCGGATATATTTTGGCATGCAACGCAAGTCTACAAAAAGATCGCAAACCAAAGGCATTTACAAAGATAGAAACTTTGAATTAATGATTCGACCGTTAGATTTGTTTAAATTGTTATGAAAAGTGTTATGACCATGTTTGAATATAATCGGATATATATTGGCTAGCAATTCACCAAATGTCTACAAAAGACCGAAAACCTAAGGCATTTACAAATATAGGAACTTTCAATTAATGATCTGACCGTTATATTTGTTTAAATTGATTAGAAAAGTGTTATGACCAAATTTGAAGATAATCGGATATATTTTGGCATGCAATCCAATAAATATCAACAAAAATACCGAAAACCTAAGGTATTTACAAGTATAGGCACTTTCAATTAATGATCCGACCGTTAGTTTTGTTTCAATTACTAATAAAAGTGTTATGACAAAATTTGAAGATAATCGGATATATTTTGGCATGCAATCCAACAAATATCAACAAAAATATCGAAAATCTAAGGTATTTACAAAGATAGGAACTTTGAATTAGTAATCCGATCGTTAGATTTATTTAAATTACTACAAAAAGTGTTACGACCAAGTTTTATGTTAATTGGATATATTTTGGCATGCAATCCAATAAATATCAACAAAAATACCGAAAACATAAGGCATTTACAATTATAGGCACTTTCAATTAATGATCCGACCATTAAATTTGTTTAAATTACTAATAAAAGTGTTATAACCAAATTTGAAGATAATCGGATATATTTTGGCAAGCAATCCAACAAATATCAACAAAATACCGAAAACCTAAGGCATTTACAAATGTTGGCGAGTTTAAATTAATGATCCAACTGTTAGATTTGTTTAAAATGATAATAAAAGTGTTATGACTAAATTTCAAGATAATCAGATATATTTTGGCATACAATCCAACAAATATCAACAAAAATACCGAAAACCTAAGGCATTCACAAAGATAAGCACATTCAATTAATGATCCGACCGTTAGATTTGTTTAAATTTTTAATAAAAGTGTAATGACCAAATTTAATGATCATCAGATATATTTTGGCATGCAATCCAACAAATATCAACAAAAATGCCAAAAACCTAAGGCATTTACAAAGATAGGCACTTTCAATTAATGATCCGACCGTTAGATTTGTTTAAATTTCTAAGAAAACTGTTATGACCAAATTTAAAGATAATCTGATATATTTTGGTAGGCAATGCAACAAATGTCTACAAAAAGACAGAAAACCTAAGGAATTTTCAAAGAGAGGCACTTTCAAATTAATGATCCGACCGTTAGATTTGTTTAAATTGCTACGCAAAGTGTTATACCCAAGTTTGAATATAATCGGATCTATTTTGGCATGCAATCCACCAAATGTCTACAAATAGACCGAAAACCTAAGGCATTTACAAAGATAGGCACTTTCAATTAATGATCCGACAATTTGATTTGTATAAATTTCTAATAAAAGTGTTATGACCAAATATGAAGATAATCGGATATATTGTGGCATACAATCCAACAAATATCAACAAAAATACCGAAAAACTAAGGCATTTACAAACATAGGAACCTTAATTTAATGATCCGACCGTTAGATTTGATTAAATTGCTAATAAAAGTGTTATTGCCAAATTTGAAGATAATCGGATATATTTCGGCATGCAATCCAATAAATATCAACCAAAATACCTAAAACCTAAGGCATTTACAAAGATAGGCACTTTCAATAAATGATCCGACTCATTAGATTAGTTTATATTACTAGGAAATGTGTTATGACTAAATTTAAAGATAATCGGATATATTTTGGAATGCAATGCAACAAATATAAACAAAAATACCGAAAATCTAAGGCAATTACAAATACAGGATCTTTCAATTAATGTTCCGACCATTATATTTCATTAAATTGCTATTAGCAAATTTTTAGAAAATCGGATATATTTTGGCATGCAATGCAACGAATGTCTACAAAAAGATCGAAAACCTAAGCCATTTACAAAGATAGAAACTTTGAATTAATAATCCGACCGTTAGATTTATTTAAATTGCCATGATAAGTGTTATTACCAAGTTTGAATATAATCAGATATATTTTGGCATGCAATCCGCCAAATATAAACAAAAATACCGAAAACCTAAGGCATTCACAAAGATAGGCACATTCAATTGATGATTCGACCGTTAGATTTGTTTAAACTTCTAATAAAAGTGTTATGACCAAATTTGAAGATAATCAAATATATTTTGGCATACAATCCAACAAATATCAACAAAAATACCGAAAACCTAAGGCATTTACAAATATTGCCACTTTCAAATAATGATTCAACTGTTAGATTTGTTTAAATTTCTAATAAAAGTGTTATGATTAAATTTGAAGATAATAAGATATATTTTGGCATTCAATCCAAAAAATATCAACAAAAATACCGAAAACCTAAGGCATTTACAAATATAGGCACCTTAATTTAATGATCCGAACGTTAGATTTGATTAAATTGCTAATAAAAGTGTTATTAGCAAATTTGAAGATAATCAGATATATTTCGACATGCAGTCCAACAAATATCATCTAAAATATCTAAAACCTAAGGCATTTACAAAGATAGACACTTTCAATAAATGATCCGATCAGTTAGATTAGTTTAAATTTCTTGGAAATGTGTTATGACCAAATTTAAAGATAATCCGATATATTTTGGCGAGGCATTGCAACAAATATCTACAAAAAGACCGAAAATCTAAGGCATTCACAAAGAGAGGCACTTTCAAATTAATGATCCGAATCGTTAGATTTATTTAAATTGCTAGGAAAAGAGTTATGCCCGAGTTTGAATATAATCGGATATATTTTGGTATGCAATCCATCAAATGTCTACAAATAGACCGAAAACCTAAGGCATTTACAAAGATAGGCACTTTCAATTATTGATCCAACCATTAGATTTGTTTAAATTACTACAAAAAGTGTTATGACCAAGTGTTAAGTTAATCGGATATATTTTGGCATGCAATCCACCAAATATCAACAAAAATACCGAAAACCTAAGGCACTTACAAATATTGGCTCTTTAAATTAATTATTCGACCGATTAGATTTGTTTAAAATGATAATAAAATTGTTATGACTAAATTTGAAGATAATCAAATATATTTTGGCATACAATCCAACAAATATCAACTAAAATACCGAAAACCTAAGGCATTTACAAAGATTGTACCTTTTAATTAATGATCCGACCGTTAGATTTGTTTAAATTGCGAAGAAAAGTACTATGACCAAATTTGAATATAATAGGATATATTTTGGCATGCAATGCCGATCTACAAAAAGATCGAAAACCTAAGGCATTTACAAAGATAGGAACTTTGAATTGATGATCCGACATGTTAGATTTGTTTAAATTGTTATGAAAAGTGTTATGACCATATTTGTATATGATCGGATATATTTTGCCATGGAATCCGACAAATATCAACAAAAATACCGAAAACCTAAGGCATTTACAAAGATAGGAATATTCAATTAATGATCCGACCAGTTAGATTTGTTTAAATTGCAAATAAAAGTGTTATGATCAAATTTAAAGATAATCGGATATATTTTGGCATTCAATCCCACAAATATTTACAAAAATACCGAAAACCTAAGGCATTTTCAAAGATAGGAACATTCAATTAATGATCCGACCATTAGATTTGTTTAAATTGCTATGAAAAGTGGTATGGCGAAATTTGAGGATAATCGAATATGTTTTGGCTTGCAATGCAACAAATGTCTACAAAAAGACCGAAAACCTAAGGCATTTAGAAAGATAGGAACTTTCAATTAATGATCCGACCATTCGATTTGTTTAAATTATTAAGAAAAGTGCTATGACCAAATTTGAATATAATCGGATATATTTGGCGAGCAATCAACTAATGTCCACAAAAAGACCGAAAATCTAAGGCATTTACAAACATAAGCACTTTCAATTAATGATCCGAACATTAGATTTGTTTAAATTACTACAAAAAGTGTTATGAGCAAGTTTGAGGTTAATCGAATATATTTTGGCAGGCAATCCAAGAATTATCAACAAAGATACCGAAAACTTTAGTCATTTACAATTATAGGCACTTTCAATTAATGATCCAATCGTAAGATTTATTTAAATTGCTAAGTAAATTCTTATGACCAAATTTTAAGGTAATCAGATATATTTTGGCATGCAATCCAACAAATATCAACAAAAATACCGAAAACCTTAGTAATTTACAAATATTGGCTCTTGAAAATTAATGATCCGACCGTTAGATTTGATTAAATTGTTATGAAAAGTGTTATGACCATGTTTGAATATAATCGGATATATTTTGGCATGCAATCCACCAAATGTCTACAAAAAGACCGAAAACCAAAGGAATTTATAAAGATAGACACTTTCAATTAATGATCCGACCATTAAATTTGTTTAAATTGCTAATAAAAGTGTTATGACCAAATTTGAAGATAATCGGATATATTTTGGCATGCAATCCAACAAATATCAACAAAAATACCGAAAATCTAAGGCATTTAGAAATATTGGCACTTTAAATTAATGATCCGATAGTAAGATTTGTTTAAAATGATAATAAAATTGTTATGACTAAATTTGAAGATAATCAGATATATTTGGCATACAATCCAACAAATATCAACTAAAATACCGAAAACCTAAGGCATTTACAAAGATAGTCCCTCTCTATTAATGATCCGACCGTTAGATTTGTTTAAATTGCGAAGAAAAGTGTTATGACCAAATTTGAAGATATTGGATATATTTTGGCCTGCAATCCAACAAATATCAACAAAAATACTATAAACCTACGGCATTTACAAAGATAGGAACTTTCAATTAATGATCCGACCAATCGATTTGTTTAAATTGCTAAGAAAAGTGCTATGACCAAATTTGAATATAATCGGATATATTTTGGAATGCAATGGAAGTCTGAAGAAAGATCGAAAACATAAGGCTTTTACAAAGATAAGAACTTTGAATTAATGATCCGGCCGTTAGATTTGTTTAAATTGCTATGAAAAGTGTTATGACCAAGTTTAAATTTAATCAGATATATTTTGGCATGCATTCCACCAAATGTCTACAAAAGACCGAAAACTTAAGGCATTTACAAAGATAGGCACTTTCAATTAATGATCCGACCATTATATTTACTTAAATTGATTAGGAAAATGTTATGACCAAATTTGAAGATAATTGGATATATTTTGGCATGCAGTCCAACAAATATCATTAAAAATACCGAGAACCTAAGACATTAATAAAGATAGGAACTTTGAATTAATGATCGGCGGTTAGATTTGTTAAAATTTCTAATAAAAGTGTTATGACCAAATTTGAAGATAATGGGATATATTTTGGCATGCAATACAACAAATATCAACAAAAATACCGAAACCTAAAGCATTTACTAATATTGGCACTTTAAATTAATGATCCTACCGTAATATTTGTTTAAAATGATAATAAATGTGTTATGACTAAATTTGAAGATAATCAGATATATTTTGGCATACAATCCAACAAATATCAACTAAAATACCAAAAACCTAAGGCATTTACAAAGATATTCCCTTTCAATTAATGATCCGACCGTTAGATTTGTTTAAATTGCGAAGAAAAGTGTTATGACCAAATTAGTAGATATCGGATATATTTTGGCTTGCAATCCAACAAATATCAACAAAAATAACGAAAACCTAAGGTATTTACAAAGATAGGAACTTTCAATTAATGATCCGACCGTTCGATTTGTTTAAATTGCTAAGAAAAATGCTATGACCAAATTTGAATATAATCGGATATATTTTGGCATGCAATGAAGGTCTAAAAAAAGATCGAAAGCCTAAGACATTTACAAAGATAGGAACTTTGAATTAATAATCCGACCGTTAGATTTGTTTAAATTGCTATGAAAAGTGTTATGACCATGTATGAATATAATAGGATATATTTTGGCATGCAATCCACCAAATGTCGACAAAAGAACCGAAAACCTAAGGCATTGACAAAGATAAGAACTTTCAGATAATGATCCGACAATTATATTTGTTTAAATTGATTTGAAAAGTGTAATGACCAAATTTGAAGATAATCGCACATATTTTGGCATCCAATCCAACATATGTCAACGAAAATAGCGAAAACCGGTGGTATTTAAAAGTATAGGCACTTTCAATTAATGATCCGACCAGTTAGATTTGTTTAAATTTCTAAGAAAGGTGTCATGACCAAATTTGAATATCACTCGGATATATTTTGGCAAGCGATCCAACAAATATCAACAAAAATACCGAAAACCTAAGACATTTACAAAGACAAGTAACTTTGAATTAATGATCGACGGTTAGATTTGTTTAAATTACTAATAAAAGTGTTATGACCAAATTTGAAGATAATCGAGATATATTTTGGCATTCAATCCAACAAATATCAACAAAAATACCGAAAACCTACGGCATTTCCAAAGATAGTAACTTTCAATTAATGATCCGACCATTAGATTTGTTTAAATTGTTATGAAAAGTGGTATGACAAAATTTGAGGATAATCGGATATATTTTGGCATGCAATGCAACAAATGTCTACAAAAAGACCGAAAACCTAAGGTATTTACAAAGATAGGAACTTTGAATTAATGATCCAATCGTTAGATTTATTTAGAATACTAATAAAAGTGTTATGACAAAATTTGAAGATAATCGGATACATTTTGGCATGCAATCCGACAAATATCAACAAAAATACCGAAAACCTAAGGTATTTACAAAGATAGACACTTTCAATTAATGATCCGATCGTTAGATTTGTTTAAATTTCTAATAAAAGTGTTATGATCAAATTTGAAGATAATCAGATATATTTTGGCATGTAATCCATCAAATATCAACAAAAATACAGAAAACCTAAGGCATTCACAAAGATAGGCACATTCAATTAATGATCTAACCGTTAGATTTGTTTAAAATTCTAAGAAATGTGTCATGACCAAATTTGAAGATAATCGGATATATTTTGGCATGCAGTCCAACAAATATCAACAAAAATACCGAAAACCTAAGACATTTACAAAGATAGGAACTTTGAATTAATGATAGACGATTAGATTTGTTTAAATTACTAATAAAAGTGTTATGACCAAATTTGAAGATAATCAAATATATTTTGGCATGCAATCCGGCAAATATCAACAAAAATACCGAAAACCTAAGGCAGTTACAAAGATAAGAACTTTCAATTTATGATCCGACCATTAGATTTGTTTAAATTGCTAATAAAAGTGTTAAGGTCAAATTTGAAAATAATCGAATATATTTTGGCATTCAATCCAACAAATATCAACAAAAATACCGAAAACCTAAGGCATTTACAAATATTGGCACTTTAAATTAATGATCCGACTGTTAGATTTGTTTAAATTGCTATGAAAAGTGGTATGATGATAGTTGAGGATAATCGGATATATTTTGGAAGCTAATGAAACAAATGTCTACAAAAAGACCGAAAACCTAAGTCCTTTACAAAGATAGGAACTTTGAATTAGTGATCCAACCGTTAGATTTTTTTTAATTTCTAATAAAAGTGTTATGACAAAGTTTGAATATAATCGGATATATTTTGGCAGGTAATGCAACAAATGTCTACAAAAAGATCGAAAACCTAATGCATTTACAAAGATAGGCACTTTCAATTAATGATCCGACCATTAGATTTATTTAAATTACTACTAAAAGTGTTACGACAATGTTTTAAGTTAATCGGATATATTTTGGCAAGCAATCCAATAAATATCAACAAAAATACCGAAAACATAAGGCATTTACAATTATAGACACTTTCAATTAATGATCCGACCATTAGAATTGTTTAAATTATTAATAAAAGTGTTATGAGCAAATTTGAAGATAATCGGATATATTTTGGCACACAATCCAACAAATATCAACAAAAATACCGAAAAACTAAGGCATTTACAAAGATTGTCCCTTTCAGCTTAACGATCCGACTAGTTAGATTTGTTTAAATTAGAAGAAAAGTACTATGACAAAATTTGAATATAATTGGATATATTTTGGCATACAATCCAACAAATATCAACTAAAATACCGAAACCTAAGGCATTTACAAAGATAGTCCCTTTCAAATAATGATCCGACCGTTAGATTTGTTTAAATTGCTAAGAAAAGTGTTATGACCAAATTTGAATATTATCGGATATATTTTGGCAAGCAATCCAACAAATATCAACAAAAATACCGAAAACCTAAAGCATTTACAAAGATAGGAACTTTCAATTAATGATCTGACCATTCGATTTGTTTAAATTGCTTTGAAAAGTGCTATGACCAAATTTGAATATAATCGGATATATTTTGACATGCAATCCAACAAATGTCTACAAAAAGATCGAAAACCTAAGGCATTTACAAAGATAGGAACTTTCAATTAATGATCCGACCATTCGATTTGTTTAAATTGCTAAGAAAAGTGCTATGACCGAATTTGAATATTATCGGATATATTTTGGCATGCAATGCAAGTCTACAAAATGATCAAAAACCTAAGAAATTTACAAAGATAGGAACGTTGAATTAATGATCCGACCGTTAGATTTGTTTAAATTGCTATGAAAAGTGTTATTACCATGTTTAAAAATAATCGGATATATTTTGGCATGCAATCCGACAAATATCAACAAAAATACCGCAAACATAAGGCATTTAAAAAGATATGAACTTTTAATTAATGATCCGACCGTTAGATTTTTTTAAATTGCTAAGAAAAGTTCTATGACCAAATTTGAATATAATCGAATATATTTTGGCATGCAATGCAACAAATGTCTACAAAAAGACCGAAAAACTAAGGCATTTACAAAGGTAAGCACTTTCAATTAATGATCCGAGCATTAGATTTGTTTTAATTACTACCAAAAGTGTTATGACTATGTTTGGAGTTAATCGAATATATTTTGGCATGCAATCCATTAATTATCAACAAAAATACCGAAAATTTAAAGCATTTACATTGATAGACACTTTAAATTAATGATCCGACCATTTGATTTATTTAAATTGTTAAGAAAATTCTTATGACCAAATTTAAAGGTAATCAGATATATTTTGGCACGCAAACCAACAACAATCAACAAAAATACCGAAAACCTAAGGAATTTACAAATATAGGCTCTTGAAATTAATGATCCGACCGTTAGATTTGTTTAAATTGCAATGAAAAGTGTTATGACCTTATTTGAATATAATCAGATATATATTGGCTTGCAATCCACCAAATATTTACAAAAAGAGCGAAAACCAAAGGCATTTACATAGATAGACACTTTCAATTAATGATCCGACAATTAAATTTGTTTAAAGTGCTAATAAAAGTGTTATGACCAAATTTGAAGATAATCGGATATATTTTGGCATGCAATCCAACAAATATCAACATAAATACCGAAAACCTAAGGCATTTACAAATATTGGCACTTTAAATAAATGATCCGATCGTTAGATTTATTTAAAATGATAATAAAATTGTTATGACTAAATTTGAAGATAATCAGATATAATTTGGCATACAATCCAACAAATATCAACTAAAATACCGAAATCCTAGGGCATTTACAATGATAGTCCCTTTCAATGAATGATCCAACCGTGTGATTTGTTCAAATTGCGAAGAAAAGTGTTATGACCAAATTTGAAGATATCGGATATTTTTTGGCCAGCAATCCAACAAATATCAACAAAAATACTGAAAACCTAAGGCATTTACAAAGATAGGAACTTTAAATTAATGATCCGACCATTCGATTTGTTTAAATTGCTAAGAAAAGTGCTATTACAAAATTTGAATATCATCAGATATATTTTGGCATGCAATGCAAGTCTACAGAAAGATCGAAAACCTAAGTCATTTACAGAGATAGGAACTTTGAATTAATGATCCGGCCGTTAGATTTGTTTCAATTGCTAAGAAAAGTGTTATGACCAAGTTTGAATATAATCGGATATATTTTGGCATGAAATCCACCAAAAGTCTACAAGAGACCGAAAACCTAAGGTATTTACAAAGATAGGAACTTTCAATTAACGATCCGACAATTATGTTTGTTTAAATTGATTAGAAAAGTGTTATGACCAAATTTGAAGATAATCGGATATATTTTGGCATGCAATCTAACAAATATCAACAAAAATACCGAAAACCTAAGATATTTACAAGGATAGGCACTTTCAATTAAAGATCCGACCGTTTGATTTGTTTAAATTACTAATAAAAGTGTTATAACAAAATTTGAAGATAATCGGATATATTTGGCATGCAATCCAACAAATATCAACAAAAATACCGAAAACCTAAGACAATCATAAAGACAGGAACTTTGAATTAATGATCGACGGTTAGATTTGTTTAAATTACTAATAAAAGTGTTATGACCAAATTAGAAGATAATCGAATATATTTTGGCTTGCAATCCAACAAATATCAACAAAAATATCGAAAACCTAAGGCATTCACAATGATAGGCACATTCAATTAATGATCCGACCGTTAGATTTGTTTAAATTTCAAATAAAAGTGTTATAACAAAATTTAATGACAATTAGATATATTTTGGCATGCAATCCAACAAATATCAACAAAAACTCCGAAACCTAAGGCATTTACAAAGATAGTCACTTTCAATTAATGATCCGAACGTCAGATTTGTTTAAATTTCTATGAAAAGTGTTATTACCAAATTTAAATATAATCTGATATATTTTGGCAGGCATTGCAACAAATGTCTACAAAAAGACCGAAAATCTAAGGCATTTACAAAGAGATGCACTTTCAAATTAATGATCCGACCGTTAGATTTATTTAAATTGCTAGGAAAAGTGTTATGCCCGAGTTTGAATATAATCGGATATATTTTGGCATGCAATCCACCAAATGTCTACAAATA
>JANUWF010000337.1:0-11395 GCA_026120185.1 Voacanga thouarsii
TTGAAATATTTGAGGGTTTAACATGACCCTCAAACAACACGGGGTTCGGAATTTTGTTTCAACTTATCGTGTGGACGTTATTGGATTATTGAAAACAAAGATGAATGCTATTGGAGTGGACAATATTCTACACAAAAAATTCTCTAATTGGTCGGCCTTTCATAACTTGAATGAATCAGAAGAAGGTAGAGTGCTTATCCTATGGAATAATGCTAGGGTGGATGTTCATTTACTTCACTGCACGTCTCAAGTGATCACTATGAGTATCATGTGTAAGATCTCCCATGCTACATATTCTTTCACATTTATCTATACTTACAATTCGGCTATGGGTAGAAGAAGTTTATGGGAGGATATTTAATCCTTATCTGCATCAATTTCGGATCCTTGGATTCTTATGGGTGATTTCAATACCTATTTACATATCAAGGACAAACTAAGTGGTTTTGTGCCTTCCTTTTATGAAATTAGGGACTTTGTTTCTACATGTGCAGACATTGGGCTGGAGGACCTACCTTATGTTGGATCAAGGTATACTTGGACAAATTCTAGATTGTGGTCCAAACTTGATAGGGTTATGGGTAATAATGCATGGTTTCAATGCCCTACACAGGCTTCTGTTGAGTTTCTCCTTATTGGGTACATGTCTAATCATAGTCCTGCTATTTGGTCGGTGGTAGACAACTTTGTGAGAAATGCACGTCCATTCAAGTTCCTTAATATTTGGGCTGAACATGATTCGTTCCATAATATTGTTCACGAGGTTTGGGATCAGACGCTCTTGGGTTTCCACCAGTTCACTTTTTGTCGTTGTTTAAAGATGCTTAAGAGTTACTTGCAAAAACTAAACAAACAGGAATACTCTCACCTTTCTGAACGGGTGGAACAGGCGAACCAGGCTGTACTCAATGCACAACAGCTATTACTTGGGAACCCTACAAATCAAAACCTTATTGCACAATTCAAGGACTGCAAAAGGTCAGCATGGAGGCTGGCGGAGGCAGAAATGAAGTTCTACCAGCAACTTGCTAAAGAAAGGTATGTAGCTCTCTCTGATAAGAATACTCGCTACTTCTATAACATTGTCAAACGTAATAAAAAGAGGAACTTCATCTCCTCTATCACTATGGAGGATGGTACACTGACCAATAGCCCAATGGCTCTTGTAGACGTATTTGTTAAATATTACTAGCTTCTTGGGACTAAGGTTGATTGCAGGGATATCAATGTAGATTTTGTCAGGGCTGGTCCTCTAGTGCCACAAGATATGATGGTGGACTTGGTTAGGGATGTGACTATCCAAGATATCAGATTAGCTCTGTGGGATATTGGGGATGCCAAAGCTCCTGGACCGGATGGTTACTCAGCATTATTTTTCAAGAAGTCATGGAGTATGGTCGGGTAGAGTTTGTGTGATGCAGTTATGGAATTATTTAGTTCGGGGAAAATTCTTAAACAGATTAATCACTCTATCATCACCCTAGTGCCGAAGAATGATCATGCTAATAGGGTGGGTGACTACCAACCAATATCTTGTTGTAATGTGGTTTATAAGATCATATAAAAAATACTGGCTGATAGACTCAAATTGGTGGTCCCTCATCTGGTGGACGGAGCACAATCCGTATTCATCCATGATAGACTTATAACTGATAATATCCTACTAGTTCAAGAACAGCTGTGTATGTATAGTCGTAAAAGAGTTTCTCCAAGATGTACATTGAAGGTGGACCTCAGGAAAGCCTATGACTCTATCAGCTAGGATTTCTTACTGGACTTACTTTCTAAGCTTGGATTCCCTCATCTCTTTGTGCAATGGATTAAGTAATGTGTCACCACTACCTCATTCTTTGTTGCTATCAATGGAAATGTGCATGGCTACTTTACTGGTGCTAAGGGTCTGCGACAAGGTGATCCTCTCTCTCCACTGTTGTTTGTTATCAGTTTAGAATATTTCTCTGGGGTGGTCAAAGTGCATACACTTGGGACATCATTCAATTACCACTCCAAGTGTAAGAACTTAAGGGTTACCCACCTTGCCTTTGCGGATGACCTCATGTTGTTTGCTATGGGAGACTGCTCTTCTATCCGCATTCTCATGGACTGCCTACAAGAATTTAAAAATTACTCAGGTCTTAAAATCAATAGGGATAAATCCAGTATTTATTTCGTGAGGATTGATCTGAATACTCAAGAAGCAATTATGGCAGATACGAGCATTCCTATTGGTGAAATTCCTTTTCGCTACCTTGGGCTGCCAATCATGAATGGTAAAATTAGACTAACTTTCTTCAAACCATTGCTCGATCGTATTGGTTCTTTCATTGGGAGATGGTCTGCTCGGTCTCTCTCCTATGCTGGGTGTTTTCAGCTTATTCAATCTGTGCTACAAGGGGTCGAATGTTTTTGGCTGTCAATTCTTCCTACTCCATCTGCAGTTATTTCTCAGTTGGAAAGGATGGCTCAGGACTTCCTATGGAACTCAAATAACCATCCGGTTGCCTAGAACAATATTTGCCTCTCGAAGACTGACGGTGGCCTTGGTTTGAGGAACTTAAAAATTTGGAATGGTTCTCTTCTGTCTAGAATCATTTGGGACATCCATGCAGAGAAGCAATCTTTGTGGATCAAATGGGTGGACCACTACTACTTGAAAGGCGGCTCCATTTGGGAAATCGAAGATCATAAGGAACATTCCCCCTTGTTTCGAAATTTGCTGGCAATAAGAGACATTTTCATTGAGCGTGAAGGTAACTCTCACTGTGCTGCTGTTCTTCTTCATTCTTGGGGCAATTATATTACTTCTTTCACCTCTCTGGCCTATGACTATCTTAGATCTACTACACGGTCTGTGTATTGGGCCAATACTATTTGAAAGCAAGGTTTAACGCCCAAACACTCATTCATTCTTTGGTTATGTGCGAAGGGCAGGCTTAAGACCAAAGATGCACTTGTGTTCAGACTAGATGATTTGACATGCCCTTTATGTAAGTCTCAGTCTGAAACGATGAATCATTTGTTCTTCAAATGCACCGTCTTTGATACTATCTGGATAGAAGTGAAAAATTGGTTAGGTCTTCCACAGCCTTTGAATTCAGCAAATGCTTGTCTTAGGTGGTATAAGCATAGCAACAGGGGTACCTCATGGATTTCTAAGGCCAAGTCTATGCTCTGGCGGCCACCTTTTACTACATCTGGACTGTCTGTAACAAGGTAATTTTTTACGGTGTAGACTGCCATCCGTGGGATATAGTGAAGAAGATTAAAACACATGTGTACACTGTAATTTTTGCTTTGTACCCTGATGTTAAGGCTAGTTTTGAGACATGTATTGAGATTCTCTAGTTTGTAGTCTCCTCGACTATAAACTAGGCATCCATGTAAAATTTCATTGATAAATATTAAACCATTTACATTTGCATAATATATATATATATATATATATTATAAATATATGTATATATGTGTGTGTGTGTGTGTGTGTGTGTGTGTATGTAAATATACATTTTGTACATAAATGAAAATATATGTATGCCTGTGTATGTTATGTGTACAAAAATGTACATGTAGTATATATGTGCATGCATTGTGTGTGTATGTATATATATATATATATATAGAGAGAGAGAGAGAGACACACACACACACACACACACACACATATATATATATATATATGTTGTACATATATACACCACACACGAATTTTTATACATATATATACATATACTTATATATAGAACACATGAACATTTTTTCTACTTATTTTACTCACATTTTTGCTTGCTAGGCTCGTACTTTGCCACTTAAGGATACACTAAAGGAGGTAATTTTGTCATCAGTAAGCCAAGAACATGGATCTATTATTAATCCCATTGCAAGATTGAGTTGGAGATAGTATGGGATATTAAAAGGACAAGGTAAGATTGGAATTTCTATTTCCTGACCTGTCTAGCCTAGTTGCTATCCCCAGATATCGTGCCAGCCAACTTTCCAACTAATATATCTAAGAACAAATGCACGCAAATATTGACCAAAAGCATGGTCATCTGAATATCCATGAATATTGCAAAAAGTATTAGTATTTAAACATTAAAAACTAACCTCTACCTTTGAAGGCTTTCCTTTACAACATAATCCTACAAGCTTTTAGTCATCAGTAGACTCATAATAGTCCAATCCAAAGTATCAAACTGAATAGCAGAAATTGGCAATGCCTTGAATCTTTTAACTTAGGGGTGCAAAAATTGAGATCATTAGTATAATCAAGCTAACAAATTATACCATACCATTTAGAGGTTGTGTATAAAAGTTAAGCTCAACGGGATTAACAATGGAGTTCTTATAGCCAATTTCATGAAATGATAAACTATACAAAGTTCCTAGGCTTCCTTTAGTTGGAAATAGTACCAAATGATTTTTTTTTTTATCACAATATAAAGGGATTTATATTGATCAAAATATATATACAAGGATGTTTACTAGTTCATAGTTAGGATGACTATTAGCTAGCAGTGGTACAAACCATTCTCTAATGTAGATAGAACATTAGGGTACAAAGTAAAAATAATAGTGTACACATGTATTTTGATCTTTTTAGAAATATCCATCGGTTGACAAACTATCCCCTCAAATAGTGCTTTGTTACGTGCGGACCACATGTAATAGAATGTGGCTGCCATAGCAGTAGCCTTAGCCTTTGCCAGTAAATTGAAGCAAATAGAAGCCTTTGCCAGAAAATGAACTTAAACAAAAGTAAATTTAAGAGTCTTACGGTCATTTTGATATATCATATAGACAACTTGGAGTTGTGGATTGAAAGTTATGTGCAAAACAAAATTATGTGCCAAAGAAGCAAAGTTTCAGGATTTTGCTTGGGAAGTGAATGAACTTAAAGAAGAATAATTGTGTGATTTTGGATGAAATGAATGAGAAATATGAAGCAAATCCCTTGTATATAAAAGGAGAAAGGTTATAAAAAAACGAAAACAAAGGAATTGTACAAATGATTAAAAATAGCGTAAATGAAAATTAGACGTTTTCCTTAACCGTCAGCTAAACGTCGGTTGGACGTCGGCTAAATGTCGAGCACGTCGGCTAACCATCAGCTAATTTCCAACCCAACACGACAAATCTAAAAATGATGTTTGTTGTAAGTTTGTCGGTAAATGGCCAACAACACGTTGAAAACGGTGGAAATGATGGCCGAACGGCTGTGAACGGAAAAAGTTCATTAGGACACGAGGTGAGTCCTTTTGATTTCTATAACTTCTTGAAAGCTAGTATGATTTATTTTTCCACGAAATGTTACATTTTATACTGTTTTGGAAATCCCTGAATATATTGAAGGTTTATTTGAGCAAGAATTGTTTTGCGCCATTTTGGGCTCGAATGAACTTCATAATTGGCTTGGAAACCTTAATGGATGATTAAAGCATGAATTTTGTGAATTTAGTCCTTTTTGGATTACACACTTGGGAGTTTTAGAAAATGGTAATTCTTGGAATTAGGTATTCATAAATTGACTAAAATGCCTTTATTGGAATATTTTTATGGAAATATATTTGGAAACTTTGAATTCAATCCTCTTTTAGGATTAAAATTCTAGTTTTCTTGAAATGAGTTCCTTTTGGAATCGGGTATTTGGAAAATGATTCAAATGTCCTTTTTGGAATGTTTACGAAAACCTTTGGAATCGGGTATTCAGTAAATGACAGAAATATCTTTGTTGGAATTCTTGTGAACATATTTCAATCGGGTAAGAATAAAATGACCCGAATATCCTCAGAAAGTCTTTTGGAATTGGGTATGGATAAAATGACCCGAATGCCCTTGGAAATGACTTTTGTGATTGAGTATAGGTAAAATGACCTGAATACACCTAGAAAATTGTTTTAATGTGTGAAAAGAACTCTTTACCTTATTTCGACATGGTTTTGGAAAATGATCTATCGATATGAGATTGAATTTTGGAAAATGATATTTTGATCCTGAAAATTACTTTATTGGCCTGATATGCCTATGGAATGAATTGATTGGGCCTGCAGAGCCTATGGAATTTATTATCTGACTTGCGAGTCAGTAGAATCAATTTCTGAAAAATGATATTTTGCCCCAAAAATGTTTGTTTTGAAAATCCTATGGGAACAAATAACCTTTTGGCCTGATCAGTCAGTAGGGGTTGGTATTAGTAACATTGAGTACTCAGCAAAGACTTTGATCTTTGTACTATCTCATGTTAGAAATAAATGACCCCAAGTAACCTAACTAATTCTGGGGATTGTCTTACTCCAAATAGGGCGACAGAACATTGAGATGAGTCATCCTGGCTAGCCATTTAGCACCTGGCAATTGTCACGTCTGTGATCACTTCTTATTTTTGAGTTATTCGCTGGATGCTAGGCGGGGACACTTGATGTGTTTGACTTCTTGCCACCTCAATGGTGATTGATGTCAGGATTGGGACCCCTGGCTTATGGTGGCAATAGTGTGTTGTGGTACACTTGGTATGCTGCGGTATACCTATTATTGATGCTGAGTAGTACATTGTGGTGTACTTGGTATGTTGTGGTATACCTATTGTTTATTCTTAGCAATATGTTGCGGTGTACTTATTTTCGGCGACGCACGGTTGAGTGTTGTAGGCTGCGATGTAAGTATAATGATAAGTGGTGCCAATGGCAAAGATTGCGAGCTTTGCATACAAGCCAACCTTCTATTGGAGAAGTGCCTGTGATTTGGAAATTGGGGTAATGAATTGAAATTGAAATATAGTTTTCCAAAAATAATTGAGTTCTGAATAAACTTTTTTTTTTTTTATAGAGTTTTGGAATTGTTTCTAGTGAACGAATGAAATGCTTTTCCCACAAGGGTTTTAAGTACTCTATCTCTTTAATAAAGGACTAGCACACACGGGACTCATAAGTGTCTTTTATCTTACCCTTTTTGTAGGATCCGGAGTTGAACGGACCTATGGATAGAAGGATGATACCACAATGGTAGCAGTCTAGGTCCGGACATTCCCCTTTTGATAATGTATCTTATTACTGATGTAGAATGGAAATTTTCATGTATGAGGTTCTCTATTGTAAATATATGTGACCATCAGTATGGGATGTTCGTATAGATCTAGACCATGTATACTCTGTTAGTTCTTTGTTTTAAAGACCCCTTGTCTAGCTAACTGGACGGGGCAATACCCAGTTTTGATATACTTTCGCTATTACTTTGAGTAGGGGTGTTACATTTGCGATAGGTTGTACATGATTCCAAACATACATTGATCATTATCATATATATTCACGCCCAACAAAGCATAAAAAATTTCAATGGGATAGCAAGTATTAATTAAAAATTCACGTATGGTCCAATGTGTATTTTAAAGTTATAGTAGTACTTTTGAAAAGCTATTTTTTTCAAGAAAAATGAGTGATTAGTGAAAATAGTTGTTAGGTCTTCTAAAATATAGCTCTTTTGAATCCAATGTTCTAATTTTTTTTTTTTCACATCTCTAAATCATTTTTACTAGATATAAGAGTAAATATTCATTTCATATAAATCTGAAAAAATACGATGTAGTAGGGTTAATCTCTTTAGTGTATAATACATAAACATTATGCTTCCCTATCCTAAATCATAAAAAAAAATCATTTTCTTCTCGTTTCATATAAATCTAAAAAAGATATGATGTATAAGGGTCAATTTATTTACTACAAATTCCACAAAATCTCTTGAGGGTATAACATGTAAACGTTATGCTCTCCTATCCTAACTCATAAAAAAAAAAATAAAATCATTTTCTTCCAATTAGAGGGTAATTGAAGCATTTCAAATGCTCAAATCAAAACAAAACAACTCGTAGTAGTCCTTATCTTATTTATCTAAAACTATTCAATCATAGCATAAAGAATTCATTTATGGTAACATCATACAAGGAAACTTACAACTTTGATAAGTTAAAAGTGTATGTGGTTTTAGGGTGTAATTTACATATGCTAAGGCTGTAAAATATAATCCCTAAGGCTCTCACCGTTCTAACTACACAAATTTATTCCAAGAATTTGGCCAAATAATCTTAGTTACAAAAACAGAAAATTCCAGCAAAATAGAGGAAAGATGGCAGCTGATTTAAGGTGTTTTCTAGCCCTCATATTCTCAGCACATGTTTTAATTCATAGCAGCACTTTAGTACATTACACTTCCCAAAACATTTTATGCCATTTTTTTCCCAGCAAAATAGAGCTAGCACCATGTCAATAGTCTTTGAAGCTAATTCCTCCAATTTTCAAGCCATTCAAATGAAATTAAATCAAAGCCAAGTTTTTTTTATTAAAATTGTCCAAACAAGCTCAAATCATTAATTCATCCAAAATAGCCGCATAAATGACACAAAATCACATGGAAATCTGTCTAGCATTAACGTGTTGTTGAAATTTTCTTGGTTTTTATGACTTTCTTATCAAACTAATTCTTCTTCAGCCTTAGTTAGACTTATATACATCAAATCTCACACAAGCTTCACACAAAATATAACTAGGAAAAATGTAGAAAATTTTCTTTTCGAAAGACAGCAAGACAAACATTCACAAGAATAGTGTAGAGATTGATTTCCACAAGTTGTCTAGCAAACACCAAAGTTGGTTTGAATGATTTCTAACTTCACAATACTTCCCTTCCATGTTTTATGTTAGGTTCAAATATACCGAAAACATCCACATTTCCCACTCAGGTGTCTAGAAATTCAGGACAGCATAGGTTGGCAACTAGAAAGGAGAATTTCTCAAATTTCACGGGGACATAATGCACCTTAGAGCTTCATAATGCTAGAATAAGTCCATCTAAAAATGATTTCAGCAAGTTCCTCAACAAAATGTCACATAAATGAAAAACAAAATCCCCACAATAAGACAACAAGAATGTCGGTCCGTACTAGAAAGAGGGAAAAAAAAATTTCCATAACATTTTAAGGAGAGCAGAGGGTTGGGTACCCTAGGAACCTAAATAATCAATCCTTTTTTTTTTTTTTTGCTAATATTTCTCAAGAATGTTGCAGAAAAATAGAAGGGGAAGAGGGAAAAGGTTTGGGGAGGACGGGGGGGGGGGGGGGGGGGGACTATTGGCTATCGGGCAAAGTAGGGGTATATTTGTGAAGACTAGGTTTCAATGAAAGTCTTGAGTTGGGTCTTCACTTGAAGTAGCCAAGATTGACCAAGAGGCCAATTTAGTTGAGCAAGGGGATTTCATTTTCATTAAAGTTGCTTGGATTACATAAAGTACTCTTAGTGTTTTGAGAATGTTTCCAAATAATTTTTTTCCAAGACTTATAATATGCTTTCTCATTGATATAGACCCTATTGATCAATGAGTTTGCAAAAATAGTAATTTTCATCAAATGGATTTAGAACTCAAGGAATTCTAAAATGACACTATTATTCTAAAAAATTTACTTTCTAAAAATATTTTAGGTTAATTTAAAAAGTTTCAAAATTATAAATATAGTTTAGGTCAATCTATAATAATGTTTAGCTTGGTCTAGATTGATTACTCCATGAAAAGTTCGAATGGTTTCATTAGTCGGAATTGTTGGTACTCCCATATGAATTGGTCCTTGCCTTGCATTCCCCACAGAATCCACTTGCTTCGAAGATTGATCACTAGAAACTCCCATAGTTTGACCTTCATGATTTGGGTGACTACCTTCACAAAAATTGTAGCATATGACTTGGGCATGAGGATTCACATTCATCTTTTCTACTTTTTTTGTGAGGGCCTCCAACTTTGATTCTATAGCCTCCATGGCATCTATAATATGCATTCCTTGTGCATATGCCTTAGGTCTAGATTTCCACATAAAGAACTGTTCATACCTATTTTCTCAATCAACTCTATTAGCTCCTTCTAAGTCTTTGTCATTGTGGAACCTCTAGATGAAGCATCAAAAAGTTTCTTGGTAGCAAAGTTTAACCCATTATGAAATGTAAGCATATGAAATCCCAAGTTTAAACTATGGTGCGATCATTTACTTAGCAATTCCTTCCATCTCTCCCAACAATCATAAAGAGTCTTTGATTCTATTCGAAAAAAAAGTAAATATGTCATTTCTGAGCTTCACAATCATAGCTAGAGGGAATTACTTTGCAAGAAACTTTTTTTTTGCGAACTCAGCCTAAGTAGTAATGGATCTAAAAGGATGTGACTTGAGCCATGACTTTGCTCCATTCCTAAGAGAAAATTGAAAAAGTCTAAGTTTGATCACCTCATTGGACATGCCATTCATTTTGGCGGTATCACAAATCTCGTGAAAGCTCGCTATCTGTGCATTCAGATTTTCATTTAGGAGTCCATCAAATTGCACTATTTGGATAAAAGAAGGTTTAAGCTCAAAGCTGTTAGCCTCCACACATGGCCTCAAAATACTTGATTCCATCCCATAAAGTGAGGTCAAGCAAAATTGCCCATAGACCTTTCATTACCATTTCTATTTAGAGCTTCATCCCCATGAACTTCAAGATTACCACCAAGATTTTCCATGTTTTCTGAAATTTCCAATATAATATATAATCTTCCTCCTTCGTTAATGTTTTGAACCACCAAATTCTCCCTTTCATTTCTTTATTTCTTTAACCTTCTCAAAATCCTTTCTATTTTAGGGTCAAAATTCTCAATAGTACCTTGCACTCTTTTACACATATACAAAAAAGATTTCCCTATGAAGTAGAAAACAAAACATTAATTACTTCAAATTCAAAGAAACTAACATCAAGAGTTAAAACATAACCAAAATATGTTTTAATACAAAAGGACCTGTATAACAAAATTTCAATGAATCAATAAGAATCAAAATATATATATAAAAAAAAATCATAAAGCTACAAAAGAACAACATTTACACAAAAACTAAAGAAAATTTTCAAGTACAAACAGCCAAATTAACTATATTCAAACTAGAACACAAACAACCATCTATATACAAGTTTGTGAAATGTACAAGTATATAGATATATGTACAAGGCCAAATCAACAAAATTTGAGCTTTTTAAAATATTGCCATTCTTTCCTCAGCAATAACATAAAAAAACTTGATGTGTGTTTTGTATGCATATTCTTCTTTTAGCAAGTATTACCTCAAAATCACCTAAAATAATCAAGTTTTAAATTAAAGTACCAAAATTACTCACACAACACAAATATAGGCAATAATACTTGTCGTGTAACAAGGAGTTATAGTTGAGAAGTACTGAAGAATCCCAAGGCTGGCGACGACCACCCTTACTTTGCTTTTATTTTATTGTTTGGTCAACCAAACTATATACGTAAAATACTAATTTGACTAGGGAGTTTACCAACCCCTATACACAAGAAAGGTCACTCAAGGTTCCAAAACTATCCAAAACAT
>JANUWF010000338.1:0-24045 GCA_026120185.1 Voacanga thouarsii
CGAATAAAATGTAGGCCTCTCTTGCTCAACATATGTAGGCCTTTCTCACTCATGTGCCCTAACCGCATATGCCATAATTTGGTGGTGTCAAACTTGGACAAAGTTGATGTAGAAAATACAATAGAACCTAAGATAGTAGTTCCCTAGAAAGTATACAAACTACCAGACCTGCAACCTTTCATGACAATAAGAGCACCTTTACAGATTTTCATAACTCCACCTTTAGCTGTATATTTACACCCAAGAGCCTCAAGGGTACCTAAAGAGATGAGTTTCTTTTCTAAATTAGGAACATGTTTAACATTAGTGAGAGTCCTCACAATACCATCATGCATTTTAATTCAAATTGTACCCTTACCCACAACATTACAAATGTCATTATTGCCCATCAAAACAACTCCACCATTATGATTTTAAGGAGTTGAAAACAAATCCCTATTGGGACACATATAGTAAGAACAACCCGAATCTAAAATCCATTGATTTTCAGACACTGTCTTGTTATCAGTTACAAAGAAAACATTTTCTCCTTCACCCTCATTTGCTACAATACTAGCTTCAGTAGCATCAGTAGATTTTTGTTTATACTTATCTTTATTTTTCAACTTAAAGCATTCAGACTTAATGTGCCCCTTTTAATGATTATAATGGCACTCTAAATTTTTATGTCTGGATTTAGATCTAGATTTTTTCTTATTATTGTCAAAAGCTCTCTTTTGTTATCTGCCCCAGCAACCAAAACATCAGCCTGATCTCCACTACTTTTCCCAATTATATCCCTATCAATCTTTTCTTTAGATTTTAATGTAGACTTAATTTCTTGATACGAAATGGTTTTCTTTTCATACATCATTGTATCTCGAAAATGCTTAAAAGATTGGGGAAGTGAACACAACAATAACAAGGCTTGATCCTCATCATCTACTTTTGCATCGACATTTTCCAAATCCATAATAATAGAATCAAAATTATCAAGATGAGAGACGTACCTTCTATCATTCAAAGTGTAAACAAAGTTTATTTCAGATAGAGTCGATTTTCTACTATTTTCTTCATATACAAGCCCTTCAAATTCTCCCACATAGCCTTTGTTGATTTCTCAATGGAAAATTCATGTCAAACCTCATTTGGCAAATTCAAAATTATACTTCATATGGCCTTTTTATCAAGTACCTTAAATTACTCTTCTGACATCTTTTCTAGCTTGTTTTCCACTCCTTCTAATGCTGAATCAACTTTGCCCTGAATCAGAATGGCCTCCATCTTGAGTTACCACATCCTGAAGTTGACATTGCGAACAAATTTCTCCACCTTGGTCTTAGTTATTGCCATTGTTGCCACAAAGTATTAAATCCAACCAAAGCTCTGATACTAGTTTGTTAGGGAGAAACCCCAAGAACAAACCAAAAAATACTCTCCTGTCAAACTAAACAAGACAATAACAAATAAATAGAACAAAGAAGGTGGCAAAGCCAACCAAATAACAAAGGCGGCAAAGCCAACCACGGAATACCAAAACAGAGAAAATATAAAGAGCAAAAAATATAAAGGCAGCTTAGCCTACCAATAAATAACATTAGGTGGTATAACCGACCATAAAAGAAATTAAGTATAACAAAGAAATAAATGAAAGTAATAAAACAACGACATCAAATTTACGTGGTTCGGTTAAGAGACCTACGTCCACGGGTGAAAAAGGAGGAAATCTTTCACTATGAAGAAAAACAATATACAAATTTCTCAAACTAAATCACAAGTATAAAATTATAAAGAAGTATAAATTTTTTCAAAGGCTTCAAATGCTTGTGAGTGGTGTTTTCACATGAACCAAATCAAGGCCTTTATTTATAAGGCTTAAGATATGTTGAAGAAGCCAGCAAAGTCAATGTGGGATTGCAAATCATCACAATAGGGAGGCCGAAGAAGATAGAAAAGAAAGAAAGAAGGCAAGTCTTACAGAGGTAGCATCCTTGAAAAAATTGGTCACTCTAGAAATTGACATAGAGAATCCAAAACTTGTTTTCTTGGATACACAAAACTTGGAGAGGTATCATTTACGAATAGGAAAGACGTTTTCTGTAGCTAAGCTAAAATATCAGAAGGCCGTAGTTGTGATAACCAATGAAGAGATTTGTTTACGAAATTTTTGTCCGTCCATGTCAAGGAATGCGGAATATCTCAGACTGAAAGGAGACTGTAGCATTGAGATAATAAATGACTTGGTTGTTGTGCCATATTCAGAGGTAAAACAAGCAATTAGCTTATTTTATTTTATTTAAATAATGTAAAACTTTTTATTTCAGTAATTGCAATTTTTGAGTAATTATTTTATAAAAGTAATAAGTTTGGAAAAATTTAGAAAACTAACAAATTTTAATTAATAAATTTGAAAGTCACTATTTCTTTGTTGAAAAACTGATTTTACCAAGTTGTTGTTTTCCATTAAATTCTCAAAAATTGCTACTTTACCAATTATTTTCAGAAGCTTTATACTTTTATCCAGTTAATTAGCATCAAAATTAACAAAAAATACTATTGTAATAGGCACCACCTATTTTTCTTCAACTATTGGGCATGTTTTTCAATTTATACAAAGCTGTATTATTCATTTTAAAACAAATAGCCGTGTACTGATTAAAGTAAACTAAGGGAGAGAATATCATTCTACAACTGCTCTACCAAACCAGCATGTTCACCTTTCTTTCATAATGAGAAAAGATAATCTTATAATGATGAAATTTAAAAGGCTTTGTTTCTTTCAATTTATGACGAAATGTGTTCCTATTTGATTAGAAAACAAAAGTAGTTTTATTAGAAATAGCTGACACTTAAATAAAAAAATATAGCAGAGGAGAAAAACAAGAAATATTCATATTATAGATTTGTATTTGAATTAACCCAGTTCACACATATCTTGTTAAGTTATACATAAAGTATTCTGTATGAGATTCAAAAATCTTGAATTTCATATTCATCAAGCATGTTTCTTTTCAATTTCCCTTACTATTTTATAGTAGTTTGGAATTTTAAAAAAATAAGGTGAAATTTTAAAAGTATAAGTAGCTTAGTTTAGAAGAAAGAATGAGTATTCATGTAAAACTCTCTTGATTATAGGTTTTGAATACTAATTTAAAGTGCTTAAAGCTCAAGGACATTGATAATATAACAAGAATATTCAGCTTTTAGATCTCAAAAGGAGATTTTAGTAATTTAGAAGTATTAGAAGTCTACTTTTGTGATAACCTGAGAAACGTATTGGCGCCTCCTATGTTCAGAGGCCTCACAAGTCTTACAAGGTTGAAGTGATTAAATTGTATGGAGTTGGAAGAAGTAATTGCATAAGTGGAAGCACAAGTAGGACAAAAAAATTTCTCTGAAATTCTGTTCCCTCATCTCACGAAATTGGAGTTCTCATTCCTTCTAAAGTTGTAGAGATTTTGCCATATGACGAATGCTCTAAAATTGCCTTCACTTCAATCGATGATAATCACAGATTGTCCAATGTTGGAATCATTCTTTATGGGATTCACTAATTCGGACACTAAGTTTCTTTTTAACAAAGAGGTATGTCCTACTACCTTTAAAATTTTTAAGCTTCATTCTTTGTAATTTGCTAACTTCAAATTATTAGATATGTTTCTTAATATGTACAATATTCATTTAAAAAAAATGAATAAAATATCTTTTCAAATTAATTATACTATGAATTAACAAAGAGGTATGTACTTCTAATTTTAAAACTTTTAAGCTTTAATATGTAGTTTATTACATCCAAGGAGGTTGTTTAACTCCTTGTTTGAAAACATATATTAAGGAACAACAAATTTTCTCCTGAAATATATCTCTAAAAATTAGTACTTTTATAATTTAATTTTTTTTCTTAGATGAATATAATGAAATTTTCAACTAGGAAAGTTAACCTTTTAATTAAGTTGGTGCATAAAAAATAAAAATTTAAAGGAATAAAGTGTAGTTTTACTTATTTTATTTTTTACTCTTATTTCATACCATCTTGCAAGAGAGTGAGATGAAAACAAAAACATAAATAGCAAAACCTTATAAATTGAAAAAACACCCAGTTAAATAGTCAATAATCAACTTTTTAAAAGGATCATACTATAAATTTTGTACATATTTGAAGTTGATTATGATTTAAAAAATTAAATTGCAAAAAAAAAATGCTATTTTTAATATAATCCTTTAAGATAGATGTAAAATATTTGCTTGCACCAATTTGACTACAGATTTGGTGCACCAATTTAAAGAGATTACAGCTCCGCAGCATTAACTGTACCGGATTATTTGGGTGTGGAACCCCAAAAGGAAACTTCAATGGGTTAGAAGTCTTGGAAATCCAATGTTGTCGTACGTTGAAAAACCTATTAGCTCCTCATATGTTCAGAGGTCCTGAAAACCTTGAAAGGCTCATGCTATTTAAAAAAAAAAAAAAACAGCAACTTTATTCTTTGTTTTTCTCTAAACATATGAAATGATTAATAATATTTTTTCCATCAAATTGTTACTTTTGTTCAATTAGGTGTAAAGTCATTCACTTAATACTCCTTTTGTTGCAGGTTCTCTGCACCAATGTATATAAGTTAGAATTGCAAAAAGTCAATGGTGCAACTGGATTATTTGAGAATAGAATTTCAATTGGTAACTTCATTGGAGTTGGAATCTTGCACGTTAAATCTTGTTATAGATTGAAAAACTTATTTTCTCCTCCTACGTCAAGAGGTCTTATGAACCTCAAAGAGTTGAGGTTACAAGATTGTAAGGAGTTGAAAGAAGTGATTGGCATTGTTGATCAAGAAGGACAAAGAAAAATCAAGGAAAATCTCTTTCCTAAACTCAAGAAATTGATGCTCATAAAAGTACCAAAATTTTATAGATTTTACCACATAACAGAAGATCTTGAATTGCCATCACTTCGTATTTTAGCAATTAGTGATTGCCCAGAAATGGAGACATTTTCTTTGGGATCTTTTTACTTGCCTTGCCACGAATCAATGTATGAAATGAAAGATCCTATCCTTGCTACCAATTTTTTCTTCAACTTCAACACAGAGGTATGGACTTTTACTCAATAAATCCAACAACTTCCCTCACCATTTTTTTGCATCAAAAAGATTATCTTCAAGGTCTCTCATGTCTTCAATTTTATTTTTTTCCACACAAAATTATTATCTTATCACACCAAGTATATCCAATTGCTGTTTTGTTAATTTTATTGAGATTTACTTGGACATTTTTTTTTTATCTGCAACGTATTTATTTCGTAGTATTTTTCCATATAAATTAGAATAGAGGGTAGATTCTATAAAATGAGTTTTCTACTTCTGGTTCATAGAGAAGCATGAGAGAAAAAAAAAGGGAAAGGAAAATTGATAAATTATGTCAACTACTTTATGAAGATAAAAGAATAAAGGTTGAATTCATACTTTGCCTTCTAAACATTAACCCCAGTTATCCTTAATTACTGACTAAAGATTGAATATTCTAATTCTTTTCCTTGTCTTGTAATCATAATGGACTTGTTAGTTCTTGTTTTCTTTCTTTTCTTCCACTCTGTTACCAGTCTGAGTCAAGTTAGAAGGGAACAAGGGTTTTAAATTGGGCGATAATATTTATGCATATGAATCACAATTTTATGCACAACACTCATATTATAGACAAAAATATGTGTACCAAAACAACACAATTTTACAATAAAATTGCCAACATGCATTGCACATTCCAAACAATCAGATTTTGTTAAATTTTGATAGGGTACATTCAGAATTACATATTGTGATTGTTTCTCGGCTAGTATCACTTTTGGTTCCCAAACATTTTTGTTAAGATCTATTTCGTCTTGAAATCATTTTCGAGGTATTATTTTGATTTTTTTTTTGTACAGCATCAAAGCAGTCATGAAGAATTTTTGTTTTTTATATTTTTGGGGCCAAATAGCAGTCATTAGTGTGGCATGAAAATTCAGTTCCTAGGACAGGTAACATCGTTTTTTCGTAGTCTAAAATTCATCTAATATCTTTAGAACTCTTTTCTTTTCTTATTTTTCTTCTTTTTCTTCGTTTCTCTTTATTTCACCCCTTCCTCTTCCACCATGTTTCTGGCCACACTTTGCCACGGTGTAAGTGGATCCAATTAAAGAGAAAGTAAGAAAGGAAAAAGGAAAGAGAATGAGACAGAGAAGAAAATAATAAAAGAATAAATATTTTAAAAATATTATGTGAATGTTAAGAAATTATTATAAAAACTCTTTTAATTTAAATTTAGCGATACACATTTCACTAGTAAATAGTCATTGTGCAAAAATATACCCAAAACTAATTTGATGCGACCTAAATTGTTCAGGATGGACTCGGGAACAAGCTAAAAATTCTTACGACAAACTACAAAAATAGATCAAGAAAATATATAAGGACCAAAATAGTACTTCAATAATATTTTGAATACCAAACCTAGTAATTACCTATTAGAGTTATTGCACTGAATTGCCATTTAACATTTCTTAAAAGTTTTTTTTTTTTTTTAACTACGACAATGAAATTCTTTGTTTAACGCTTGAAAATATGAAAATTAATCAAATGTTGCAAGGACTAAATATTTGAGTCCCATTAACAGCAATCAATACTAATCTTGCTTAAATATTTGAATTTCATGTAGAAATGCTCTGAAGAAGTTCACATGGACAATAGTTGCTTCAAATTGTCTGCGAGAGACCTCTCAGTTAACCCATATGAAGATGAAGATGAAGACGGAGACGAAGACGACATATATAGGAAGATGTACTTGATACCAGATTCAAGGTATGCCATGCTAGTTCATGTGTATATTCAACAACAATTCCAACTGTAAGAAAATAAGAAACTTTGTGAGAATCAACTGCTTTTGTGTGTGTGTGTGTGTGTGTGTGTGTGTGTGTGTGTAAAGCCCAACTGCTGTGGATATTTTTGGTTATTTGTTGGGGGCTAATTTGTTTTCAATGCTACGTGTGATGTCAATTTTCAGTTATAGCTTCTTGCTCGTGGAGGAATTGCCCGGACATTCTGGGCTGGATGTCAAAGGCAAATGTGCAACGGCCAATCTTTCAAAGGCCGGTGCCTATGAGATCTTCTATGTGATAATGCTGAAAGAATCTGCATATGGATGGGAATATCCAGTGAAATGAAGTCTTAGTTCACCTGTAGGAATCACTCAATACCGCACAGAAATTTTGAAAGATTAGCCAAAAGGACAATGGTTAGAAATCCTAGCAGGAGAGTTCATGGTAGAAGCAAATCAAATTGGAGATTTTGAGTTCTCACTACACATAGAGCCGAACAATTGGCTACCTATAGAAGGCGTCATAATCCGACCAAAATTCATGTAAATTTCATTTATTCAGCAAGATAATTTGTGTAAATTTATCCATTTGTGTCATTGAACCTTGCTTTTTTGATCATAATCCTTGCAATTCCTTATTCCTTAATTTTATTTAAGTATATTTTTTTATTCTTTCTTTGCAAAATTATATATTTCTTTATGTTAAAACTTTTTAATATTATCCTTATCAATGTATAGTGGCTTTGTCTTATTACAAAAACACCATCAGAAGGAGAAGTGATACTGTAACAAAAGAATTCTATTCAAAATTTCTATACTTTGTTTCAATAACTAGATTTAACGTTTTATGAAAAATATTAATAAAAGGAATTAAAAGTAAAAAAAATAAATATTCGCAAGATTTACGTGATTTGATCAACGCAATCTATGTTTATGGATAAGAAGAGAGATTTTTTATTTCTTTTTTGAAAATTGTTACAGAAGGAGTTCATATTGCAAGCCATTGAATTGAATATTTATAAAAAAATACATGTTTCCACTGCATAGGTTTAGTTACCTTTTTATTTATTTTTGGAGAAAGTTTGGATACCAAGTGATAATAATCATTTATTGCATAAGTTTTGCTTATCATTATCCCTCAATTATGGTGGAGGCAAGAAAAGAAAAAAAAAAGAAAAGAACTAAGAGCATTACGAAAAAGGTGGAAAAACTTGCATGTAAGTTCCTCTTCTCAAGTAGATATTAGTCCAAATTTTGCACATATTATCAGTGTTTTATAATACTGCATTGTCTGTAATTGCAGGTAAACAAATCCTGAAAAGGAACGAAGGCATGGAAGATGCCCCTTAATCCTAAAGAAATTGATTTTATACTGAGAGCATTAGGTTTTGATAGTAAATTTTAAATTTATATTTCCTTTAGTGAGGAATATATTGGAAGAGAGACATTGACACCCTTGAAAGTTCTTTTTTCCAAATTTTCATTTCAAAGAGTCAATTGCTACCAAAGAAGAGTTAAAACATGAATCGTTCTGTTCTTCTCGCATGGCCGTATTGGATTTTATTATTTGTGAAGAGAATGATGCTTTTGTCACAAATAACAATGGAAATATGGTAGGAATGCTAGTTGGGAGAAGGTATGAAATTGTTATCCTTTAGTGGTACTACAAAAAGTTATGCTAAATAGGTCTTTTAGATATATTTTAAATTCATACTTACAGACATACCGTGAAATTATAACTAAAGTTTTTATCTTAACTGTAAGTGTAATTTTAATTATCTTTATCCAATTTTACGGACAACTTTAATAATTATTTTATTTATCACTTTTTTGCATAGCATTATACTAATCTCTCATTTTTTATTCAATATTCAAAAGCCAAAAACCAATAAAAATGCAAAAAAGATTAATTAATTACTCATAAATCGACATAATATAATTTCAGAAGTGTTCGCCTCATAAGTTTGAATTTCGTAGAATCATTTTTCTCCACCTTGTGCAAATATATAAATAGAAATATTTAGAAGACAATTGCTTTATTACTTTTTTTATTATTGAGATTGATTTTTTTTTTTTTTACTAAATGTATTGAGATTGATTATTAAACTGAAGAACTTATGCTTGTACTTTTTATTCTTTTTTTAAATATATTTTTAGGTTAGTGGCAACAAAGATTGCAAAGCTCATAAAAACATAGGGCCAGTTGCAGATTTTGTTAAAATTTAAATGTATATGCTTTATCAATAGCAAGAAAAAACTCGGGTAATACTTATAATTAAAAAAAAAAATTGCTTTAAGTTATTTTGTTAAGAGTAACCCTTATTCAAAACCCTCTAACTAATAATTTATTTACAAAATTATATATTAGTAGATATTTGACAAATTTTGTTTAATCATCTAACAAAATCTCTGCACGTATTGCGAAGTGGTCCACAGGTATTTCTAATACATGTTACATCATTCTTGGCATCAATTGCCTGTACAATTACTAATCTAAATAAATTTAAGATGAAATTGCTAATTCTATAAAAGGAAAAAGGATAAGCCAAACTCCAATACCACCTTGAATACAAGTTATTTGTTTGAGTTAAATACATGGATTCCGTTTCCTGTTCTTTCTTCTTCCTCCCCTTTACGATGCTAGATCGACCATATTACCAAAAGAAGGAAGAACACAAAAGCACATAAAAGGGAGGTGCTAATCTCCCAAAAGAATTGTTCAAATACCGTTGCTAATCTCCCAATTTACAGAAGCTTTTTCGGTGATTCTTTTTCTAAAATTTTTCTAACATCTTGAGGTTTATAAAATGGTAAAAACATGAGTAAACGCGTAGAAAAAAAATGGAGGTTTTGGGTTTAAAGTCGATCCCTCTGTGCAGGAATTAAGACAACTAAAGGAATCTTGGCTCAATTGAAATTATGATGGTGGACTTTCTTATTTTCATTCAGAAGCTGTTTTCGATTAGGAAATTACTTCTTCTTTATTTAGGAATTTTAGGAAGCTTGTATGCCTATAAATTGAGGCTATTCACGTTAGGCAAAGTGTGCACAATATGGAGAATTAGAAATATATTTAGAGTGCAGCATGTAATATTTTCATCAAATAAATTTATCACTCAGGGAGCATTGATTTTAGAGGAGTTTTCATTGGAAGTTGAAAGACTTGTCTATGAGTACCTATCTCTTTCCTTTGTTTTTTTTTTTTTCCTTTGATTAATGATGAAATTAATGTTTTGATTGTAATTGAGTATTATTTTTGTATTTTTGATATTGTTATTTATTTAATCATTGATCAATAGATTATTATTTTTTGTATTTGATTACTTGATTTTATTTGATAGATTAACATAAATGAATTTATGTCTAATGGACTTGGGAAACGAAGTTAGATTAAGTTTAATTTAGTCAATTCTATGTATTTGTTATCTTAATTGGATTGGGAAAGAAGGTTGAGAATTGAACTTAAGTAACTAAAGATTAGTTAATTTCACCTAGAGTATAGGGTTATTGGTTAATTTCATATTTATATTTTCTAGAGTATAGGGATATTCATGGGGAAGGAATTTAATGCATTTCTTTGGTTATATTGGTTTGATTGGGAAATCTGCTAACTTAATCAAGAAATAGTGATTCCATGGATTGAGAAAGAAGTGGTTTCTATTTTTATTCCTTCATGATACTAAGACAATGATTGATTGCGAAAAGTATTAGATGATTCATGTCATGTTTTTTAAAATAACTATATAATTACATGTTTTTCTCTCCAAGAGTTGTGTATATATTTTGTTTTTTTATTTTGATTTCTTTATCAATATAATTAATAGGTTAAACAATGAATGAGAAGTAATATATTAGTGTGTACTTGTTCCTTGAGGATCGATACTTGTTAATTCCCTATACTATGCTTAATGATGGGTATACTTGCTCATATGTGTAATTTGGGATTAATGTTTTAATTTAAACTTGATTGGGAATGGATTTAGAATTGTATGATTTTTATATACAAATTCTACGCATCAATGCTCCAATGTATATATTTGCGTATCTTTGAGGTACTTTGATATATGTATTTTTTTTTATCTATAAATAGCGATGAAAGTTGGGCTGATTGTCATCTGTACCATTTGATGGCTGAACAATGAATAATTTGAACATTTTTTTTTTTTTAAGTTTGTACGAGTAAGTAGGTTTACTTACTTTGACGGATATTTCCATGATAATGAATTTGAAGCATTATCTACTAATTGAGGCATATATATGCATGGTGACATTGAAGACTTATTGCCACTGAAGGATATTTTGAATATTATAGCTTTGCATCAAACAATGCCCAAGAGACAGATTGTTGTTGTAGTTGACAAAATTTCATGACAATGCTGACGTATCTTTGCTGAAGAAATGTTTTGGGGAACTTGAATATCATAAGCCAAGTAAGGAGAATTCATCTTTAATGGAACTTAGTACAGAAAATTCCTCAAAAATTATGGAAATTATGATTGGAAGAATGGTCTTAGTATAAATCACATTGTATAGGAAAAATGACCAAAAGTTCATTTAACCAAAAAGTAGAAAGGGTCAATGTAATACTAGCATGCTTCACACTGATGTTTGTGGTCTAATGACTTCATCAACTAGAGGAGATTATGCCTACTTTATCCCATTTATTTATGATAACTCACATTTTGGTCATGTTGACTAATAATACACTTGTCTGATTCTTTTGAGAAATTCTTGTAATAAAGCTGAAATGGAGTGTCTAACACCACGCTACATACGTACCCAGAAAGGGCAGGGATGTCGCCTCTTCTAGTAGACCAAGGGTCTTTATAATGAGGTATAAAGGAAAATAACTAAATAAAATAAAGCAACAATCTTTTTACAACTGGAATCAAAACTTATACAAGTCTAAAATTCAAAACCAACAACCATCTCTCAATAGAAATACAAAGCCAAAATTAAAATGAAATAAATTTCCAGCTCTTATTCATTCAACCTGCTCAATAAAAGGACTCCCCTGAAAACATGATATAAAAATGATGTGAGATTGGCATCTCTGTATGTCCTTGTGTGCGAATGTCACATTAAACATTTCATGTATACAGGTTAATCAAAACCACAAAATAAGTTTACAAGTCAGCTTCCAACAATAAACAAGCATTCGGTGGAACAATATACATTTGATCCAAATCAATTTCCAATAAGCCATCCACTCCTCAATACAATAGTTCTAAGAAGGGATAGAAATGATCTAATAACAATATCAAGGCAATATCATGACTACCGTCATGATAGCTCCCAGTGTAACTGTTCAATACTTGGCAGTGGGTAATCCGCCTACTATGGAGAGATACTCCTCCATCTCAACCTCCAACACACGTGTTGTCTAACACAAGAAAACATAGTCCACATGGACCAACATGCTAGCTTGGACTGGCTTGACTGAATAGTACTATCATATCTTGGAGCAAAGTTCACTTTCCAGATGTAGCTACTTGCCAGAAGATTAACTCTAACACTCCAAGACCCCGCTGAGTACTTAATGCTCACCATAAGGTGTAGAATCATTCCCCCCCCCCACCCCTTTTGTCACAAACTTTGAATACCTTGGCTTTGAAAAATGTCATTTTCACATCAAGCTTTTCAAAACTTTTTACTAATAGAAGAAAGAAAATCATTTTCAATTAAAAGTTGAGATTTGACAAAATCATTTACAGAATAAAATATCCACGTTCTCAACCCAAGTATTGTAATTCAATAATAACATTTCCTCATCATTTCAATCATCATGTCAATCATCATATCGTCATCATTTCAATATCATTATTCAAAAGACTTGCAAACTTGTACGATTTAAGAAAACAGTTATGCATGGACTTACTTGAATAATCCAAATAATCAACCAAAGCCAATGCTTGCTCTCACTTCAAATTTCTTCCTTATCTAAATCAATGATTCTATAATTAGAATCCAAATATTAATCCACTATCTTTTCTTGCATCATGAATCTCCATGATCTCATTAATCACCTAAACCATCCATGGCATCTTGATGGATTAATTCATTAAACCACCTCTATAGTTTTCTCTCATCATGCCACTCATCATTATGCATGCATATAATCAAGTCAGATTATTAATATGATAACTCCAATATTTAACTTCCATTAATCTCATATAATAACCATATTTGCATCAAAAGATCTCATCTTTAATCAACACGCAATAGATCTATGTCATCATAGCGATATATGACCATATTTTACTCCACATACGCCTAGTTCAAAATATTGCTCCATCAATCTCATCTATTCATGCCTTTCATGCTAAACTTCATGCATAATATCATTACTATAATGTCAACCTTATTTAAATTAGTAGAGGTTAAGCCTCAAATACCTATTTAGCGACACAAACAAGAGCAAAGGTGGTGCGTTTGGTGATTGGTTGGGTTCACTTTGAGAAGAAGAGTTGATCAGTTCCTCTTAGTCTTCTTGTTCGAAAATCTCCAACAATAGGGGGAAAGAATCGACCCCTTTTTACCGTGATTTAGGAGAAGAAAAGGAGAAGAATTGAATAAAAGTTGATGAAGGTTCATGAGTTTCTTACCTTAGGGTCAGTTTTCGATTTTAGTGGTAATTAGAGTTGAGATGGCCGAATTCTTGGAGAGGGATTGGCGGTTGGAATTTTTACTCAGTAGGGGTGTTTAGGGTTTGATAGGAGGCTGGTTTGATGAAGGAAATATGTTAGGTTTGGATGTTTAGAAGCAATTCACCTTGTTTTGGACAGCTTTTGCCTCTATTGCTTTAGCCTAAATTGAGCAATGCTTAGGAGAGTATTATGGTTATATTTTGGGGTACTAAAGTGGCTGAAATAATGAGAAAAAAGGGGAAGAGAGTAGGCTGGTTTTCAGCTCTTGTCATGGGCGAAAATAGAAGAAGAAAAATGAGGTCTTTTGGTGTGCTGTTTTTGTCTAAAACAAAAGAGAGTTTGAGAGCAACAAAGCTGGAATTTTCGTGCATGTGTGTGTGTGTGTATAAAGTGGCTGAAATTTGGAGAAGGGAGGAGAAGAATTTTGGGTGTTATTTTGCTAAAATAAATCTTGATTGGTTGTAGGTTATCTTGGATAGAATTGCACTAAGATTGAAGAGTTCTACTTGAGATAAATTGGCTATGGTTGTGGCAGCTAGGGCTTTTAATTTTCTAGAAAATTCAAGAAAAATACAGTATTACTCCAAGGGATAATTTAGTTAATATTCTAATTTATCCTAGGCAAAAAAAAAGTAATTAAGGAATACTTATATTTAGAGATAAAATCTGGTTTTTATATAAAAAAGCTGAAATTTCTTCCTCCAAATCCTTATTTTTGAAAATAGACTTCACTAAGAGATATTTGGTTAAATTAAAAATTCAACATTATCTATTTATTTCATCCTAAAATTTTTTAAAGAAAACTAATTTGGGGAGACTTTTCTCATATTAAAAATAACGGCTAAAATATAGCTTCCAAGATAAATATTTCTACATTTAACTTCCTTAATAAATCCTTTATATAATAGGTTTGGAAATTTCAGATTTTGAAATATTTAAAATCCCTAAAAGATTAAGGTAAAATATTAGCTAGAAAATAATAAGGATTTAATTTTCTTTAATTCTTTTTATCAAAAATCCAAAATAATCACATTCCTGTATTTTAGGAAGTGGGAAACTAAGGTGGCGGCCAGCCCTAGGAGTTTCGGCTAATAGAGAGAAAAATAGGGGAAAAGAGAGAAATTAGGTAAAAGAAATAAAAGGCTTAGAAGAGTTAGAATTTGAACTTAAGTCACCAAGAAATACACACCAAACTCTATCCACTATTCCACAATAACTCTTATTTAAATATTCCTCAAATAAATTCCCTTAACTCTTACTCAACTCACTTCATTATTCTTCCATTAAATTCTATTCCATAAGAATAAAAGCTCTACCATCTCATTTAATGCAACTACTTCCAAATAAATAAATTTATGCAATATCAAGCACATAAATCACATATAATTCATAAAAATAGTTCAGATTTATCGAATACAATGTAAGATGCTGTGCTATGCATAACTTTTCCCATGAACTAATGGTGGTTTAAATCGGGGTATTACATCATGTCCTTCTTAAGAGAATATCTCCCCGAAATTCTGGGCGTTATCCTTCAAGGCAAATCCGAATATCTCCTTTTTCTCTAATCTTCAGTTTCCCATGTAGCATCCTGTGTACCATGATGATCCCAGAGAATTTTCACCATAGGTATCTTCTTATTCCTCAACATCTTGACACTTCGATCCAAAATCTTAATTGGTCTCTCGACGTAGCTTAGATTAGGTTGCAGAATTAGTGGCTCCTCATTCAATACATGTTTTGGATCAAGGTTGTACTTCTTCAATTGGGATATATGGAAAACATCGTGAATTCCTGCTAACCCTTCTGGCAACTCCAACCGGTATGCTACAGGTCCAATCTTTTTGTTAACAAAAAAGGGTCCTAAGTACCTAGGACTTAGCTTTCCTCTTTTAGGATGCTTTAAAATCCCTCTACTAGGCATTATTCTTAGGAAGGTCTGATCTCCCACTTGAAACTCAAATTCTCTCATTTTGTTGTCTGCAAAACTTTTTTGTTGGCTCTGTGTCACTTTTAGTCTTTCTCTTATCATCTTTACTTTATCCGCCATTTCCTCAATATTCAATTCACTAGACTTAATGATTTGTCTATCCTCCATCCAACCCCAGTATAACGGTTCTTAACATTTTCGTCCGTACAATGCTTCGTAAGGTGCCATTCCAATTGATGCTTGATGATTGTTGTTGTATGCCAAATCAGCATAAGGTATACAATCTTACCACTTATCTCCAAAGTCCAAAACACAAGCTCTAAGCATATCCTGCAATATTTGGATAACTCTTTCAGACTGTCCATCAGTTTGCGGATGAGTAGAAGTACTGAGCTTTAGAGTCGTTCTTATTGACTCTCGAATCTTTCTCCAAAATCTTGAAGTAAATCTAGGATCCCTGCTGAACATAATGCTTGATGGTATTCCATGCAACCTAACAACTTCTAGGATATAAGTTTTGGCCAGCTTCTCCCTAGAATCCTTAACATTTACCGAAATGATATGTACTGTCTTGGTCAATCGGTTAACCACTACCCATATTGCATCCTTTAAAGTCTTTGACATAGGTAGTCCAGTTACGAAGTCTATCGTCACTTCTTACCACTTCCATTCAAGAATGGGCAACGATTGCAGCAATCCAGTTACCTTCTTGTGTTCCGTATTTACTTTCTGACATGTCAAGTAAATATAGATATATTGCACCACATCCCTCTTCATCCCCAGCCTCGAGTAGGCCTTCATTAAGTCTTGATACATTTTCACCTTTCTAGGATGAATAGCATACTTGTTCTCGTGAGCCTCATCCATTATCTTTCTCTTCAATACTCGGTCATCTGGTACATAGATCCATTCTCGAAAATATAATACTCCTACTTCATCAGTCTAAAACTCCTTATTCCCTCTTTTGAATTCCTTTCCTTTAAAATTTTGAAATTCTTGATTGCTCCACTGCACATCTCCAATCTCTTCCCTTAGCTTAGGTTCCAATTTTAAGTTCCACAAGTTGATCCTATCTTCTTCTACTTTTGCCTTTTGCTCCAAGAGTTCTTGCAGTATTTGAACTTCTTGCACCCTCATACTAGCTATTCTCACCTTCCAACTCAGCGCGTTAGCTACCACGTTAGCTTTCCTCGGATGGTAGTTAATTAGACACTTATATTCATCTAAAAACTCCATCAACCTATGCTCTTTGAAATTTAAGTCCTTTGTGTGAAGATATACTTTAAGCTCTTATGATATGTGAAAACTTCATACTCCGCTCCATATAAGTAGTGTCGTCACTTCTTCAGGGCTAACATTATCACAGCCAACTCTAAGTCGTGTGTCGGGTTGTCAACCTTATGCGGCTTCAGCTTCCTCGAGACATAGGCGATAACTTTTCTATCTTGTGTCAACACTGCCCCTAATCCTTCCTTAGAGGTGTTCATGTACAAAGAATATGGTTTACCCTTCTTATGTAGACTCAATACCAGTGTAGGCATCAATTTTTTCTTAAGCTCTTGATTTCGTACTTATCACTCTAGACATATGGAACATATTTCCTTAATAATCAGGTCATCAGTGTAGCCAGAGTAGAGAAGTTCTTGATAAATCGACTATAGTACCCAACTAATCTAAGGAAACTTTGAATATCAATTACACTTTTTGGTTGTTTCAAATTTGAAATAGCTTCAACCTTTGCCAGATCTACCTTAATTCCACCTTTAGGTATCACATGCCCAAGAAATGCTACTGAATCTAACCAAAACTCATATTTGCTAAAATTAGCAAAGAGTTTGTGCTCTCTCAACTTCTGCACCACTAACTTCAAATGCTCAACATACTCCTCGGGACTTTTAGAATAGGCCAAGATATCATCTCTAAATACCACTATGAACTTATCCAGGTACGGCTGGAAAACTCGGTGCATAGGGTCCATGAAAACAGTAAGTGTATTGGTTACTCTATATGGCATCACCATAAACTTGTAGCGTCCATATCCGGTGCTGAAAGCTATTTTAGGTATGTCCTCCTCCTTAATCCGCACTTGATAATAACCTTGTCAGAAATCCAACTTGGAAAAGTAACAAAAACCTTGTAATTGATCGAACAACTCATCAATTAGAGACAAGGGATACTTGTTCTTCATCGTGAGGTTATTCAAAGCTCTATGGTCTATGCACAACATTAATATCACATCTTTCTTTTTCACAAACAACATTGGGGCTCCCAACGTAATGTACTCAGCCTTACATATCCTTGTCGGACAAACTCTTCTAACTTCTCCTTCAATTCTTTCAATTCCGCAAGAACGATCCAATAGGGAGTCTTCAATATAATCTTAGCTCCAAGAACTAGATCTATAGTGAACTCGACTTCCCACGGAGGTGGAAGAGAAGTGAGTTTAGCCAGGAATACATTCGTGAAGCCCTTTACCACTTCAGTACTTTCCAACGTGCATTAATCCTTTAGTTTATTAATCAAGTATGCTAAGTATTCTACACAACCCTTCTTCACCTTTGTTCCCACTGTTAGGAATTTCAAGTCTTTTACTTTCTTTCCATTAAACTCCAATACATCACATCTTAGTCTAACGAACTACACCGCCTTTTTTTTTTTTTTTTACCATCTATCGTCTTTGCTAACCAATCCATACCAAAATTAGATCATAATCATCGATAGGTTATGAGATCCACTTTTAGAATTTCCTTCCCAACCATGATGTCACACCCTTACACTACCCTGGTCGTATTTCTCTGCCTCCCCAATGGAGTACTTACTAGTATGGTATAAGGTAATTCTACCTTATCCTAACCTAAATAATATGCATACTTATCGTTCACATACAAATGAGTCAAGGTAGGGTCTATCAAAATAGTAATAGAGTGACCTTGTATAGAAGGTGTACCTTCTACCACTGCTGCATCAGCTTTAACCTCTTCTCAGTTCAAGGCGAAGACCTTGGCCTTCACTTGATGCTTTTGACCTCCTCCCCCAGTTGTTCCCGTAGCAGCACCTCTATTCACTCCAACTGGTTAAGTTGGGGCTCCTTGCCCCATCCATAAAAGTTTGGGATAGTTGTTCCTGAGGTGAGTTGGGTCACCACAGTTGAAGCATCTCCTTGATGGTCCATTCAACCAGTAGTCCCTTTTTTACAAGACCACATCTCCCACAATTCCGGCACATGAAAGTATTCGGCGTAGGACTTGATAGAATTGTCATTTGTTGTTTTCCCTTGGTTCCCCACTGCATCGGACCAGTGGGCCACTTGTTTATTGGAGTTCTTATTAGTGATCGATTCAGTCAGAAGGGTCGGTGCATTAGCCTATTCCTATCTTCGTTCTCAGTTCAGGTCACTACATCCTCTGCGGTAGGATAAGTTGCTGGTGGAGATAGTGCTAATGCCTTCCTTAAGTCCCGCCTTAGACCTTTCGCGAACTGTCGAGTCCTCTTCTGATCAGTATCCACCAAGCACTTGCAGTACTTAGATAGTTGAGTAAACCGGGTTGCATACTGGACTACGGTCTTGCTTCCTTGCTTAAGGGTTTGGAATTCATCCTCCCTCTTCTTAGCTATCCACCGTGGGATGTACTCTTCTAAAAAAGCCTCAACAAAGTTCTCCCATGTCCAGTCACAATCCTCTCTTTACCAATCGTCTTGGACTTGCTGCCACCATGCTCGGGAAGGTCTTCTCAGCTTAAATGCTGCAAACTTCACCATCCTCTTCTCAGTGTGTTGCAAAGTCATGAAGATGTCCTCCATATGCTCGATCTATTGTTTAGCCTTTTCATCTTATTCTACCTCTCCATGAAACATTGGAGGCTGGAACTTTAGGAATCGTTCCAGTGCCTAATTTTGGAGAATCGTAGCCATCTTGTCAAAGGATTGTCCCATGGTCACCTTTCTAGATCCTCCAGATGTTAGCTTTCGCTCCAACTCATAGTCTTCCTCTATTTCAAGTATAGACTGTCGCATTTGCTCAAACTCGAGAGTTGATGACTCATTCTCCCGAACGGTCCTCCCTTACATTGCAGCTCTATGTCTTTGTGCCATCTATTTGTACCTATTATAAGGTTTATCAGGGAAAAAGTCTATGGCATGCATTTAAGTAGCTTATACATTTTATAATAGCGTCCAACTTATTAAGAAGTAAATCTTGCAAATAATACTCCAAATAAAGTAAATAAATAAATAGAATCATGCTTTTATTAACGAAATCAACTTGGTGCAAAATAAGGGAGTATCCTGTAACGTACTCTTTTTATTCTGGCTAATCAAAATTCAAAACAAAGAATAAATTTTGAATTAAATAAATAAACGAACATTGATAGGGGCAAAATTGTCTATATTTTTCTAGTTATTTGAGGTTATTTTGTGATACATTTGTTATAATAACTAGACATATTTCTTCATATTTGATATTTTACTCTTGGAAAGGTATTTTGAATTTTTATTACAGAAAATGACGAAAAAACCTTTGCCATCAGAGCACATCGCCATGATCCACAGAGCCGGCATTTGCCCTGATCTGTCCAATGTCAGCGAGCATTCCAATTTTGTGCGGATTTAGTAGTTTCCCAAGAGTTTTGTTATTTTCCAACCTTTACTCGGTCCAAGACTCTTAGGGAATGAGTTTTAGCCTCTTAGAAGCATATTTAAACAAGAAAAATAGAAGGCAAGGGTGTAATTTGAAGGATCCAAGCTAGCTACTTATTATTCAAAGACAAAATCACTACTCAAAAGGGCACTATTCAAAGGAGGTTTTCAAGAGAAGAAGAAATGCTTGTCTATGAGTTCTATGTTTTATCCTTTGTTTACTTTTCTAGAAAAATAACGTGCTTAATATTTTGATTGTAATTGAATATTATTTTGGAGATTATAATTTTGAGTTAATTGGGATTTTTTTATCAATCTATTGTTACCCTTGGTATTTGATTACTTGTTATCATTGGTTATTGATGTGTTTTCTTCTAATTGACTTGAGAAACGATGTTAGAAGTTCATTGCATTGATTTCATATTTTTTAGATCTTAATGGACTTGGGAAACGAAGTTAAGATTAAAGAACTAAAGTAATCAAAGATTAGTTGATTTCACCTAAAGTATAGGGTCATTGGCTAATTTCATGTTTATAAGGTATGAGTTTAATGCCTCTTTTGGTTGCTTTGGTTTGATTTAGAAATCTGCTAAATTAATCATGGATAGTGATTTCATAGATTGGGAAAGAAGTGGAATCTACATAAGTAAGTTCATGACTTGGGAAATGATTGGATTTTACTTAAGTTCTTTCATGATGCCATGATGACAATTGATTGTGCTAATGCTAAGTGATTCAATATTATGTTTTCAAGATAATTGTCTAGTTATATGAAATGGCATCCTTAAGTTATATCTATTTTTATCTTTATTTATTTTCTTTTTATTTTATTGGCTAAAGAATAAAGATTTGGATAAAGTAATGTGGGAGCCTAAGTTCTCGTGGATTCGGAACTTGCTAGTCCCTATACTATACGGTGGGTATACTTGGTCGTATGTGTCGTTTTAGTGGTTATCATTTTAATTAAAACTTGATTAATTGTGTAATTTATTGGTAATATTTTCTACACTAAAAAACACGCATCAAACATCTATTCGTAAAAATAAAAGAATAAGTATTAAAGGTCCTATAAATTCTAAGCATCACTAAAGTCGCTAGAATCCTTAGAAGTCTCGGAAGAGGGTTCCACTAGCGAACCTGCACTGCTATTGGGATGATCTATCACACAATCCATTGTGAAACCAAATGATCGGGGCATCTTCTTAGGCCGACCAAAACGTACCCAACAACTTTCCTATCCCTCAGCTTAGCTCTCAACTCTGCATCCCTAAGCTTCTCCATGGCTAACATAAGTGCACTATTGGGTGTAGGCCTCTTAGATTTTGACTCATATGATTCACTCCCCAATAGTGTCGAGATTCCCTTTTTCTATAGACGGGGTCACATGTGTATCAACCCTATTCTCCTCCTCACCATCAACCTCAGTCACCTTCTCACCACCCTCACCCCCGAGCACTCCTATCTCACCCTTATCCCTAGGTCCTTCCAGTTCATTCTCACTCTGATCACCAATCTCTCCTATCTCCCATATCTCTCCCTCATCATCTCCTTCATACTCAACCACGTCCCCTTCTTCCTCATGTTCAGGCATTTCAAGTATCAGGTTCTCTAGTTCTTCCTCAACACCAAAGTCTTCCATCATAGGTGGTTCATGATCTGCTCATCCTCACACAAAAACCATCCACCCTCGGGTTCTGTCTCCGAATCAAATGGTGATGAATCCACTATAGGGGTTGGGCTAGATACTCTACCACTAGTGGGACCACACTTAAAGGGCTAGTCTATGGTCATAGTTGCAGATCTTCTTGTTGTCCTATAAGTAAAATAAAATGAAGTCAAAACTAAATCTCAATTCCTAGCATTTAGGAACTATTTAATAAAACCATTTTCCTAAACCTAGGCTCTAATTCCATTTGTAATACCTCGCTACCTTCGTACCCAAAAAGGGCGGGGATGTCGCATTTTCCAGTGGACTAGGGTCTTTATGATGAGGTACAAAGGAAAACAAATAAATAAAATAAAGTAACAATCTTATTACAATTGGAATCAAAACTTATACATGTCTGTAATTTGAAACTAACAACCATCTCTCAAAAGATATACAAAGCGAAAATTAAAATGAAATAAACTTCCATTTCTTATTCATCTAACCTTCTCAATAAAAGCACTTCCTTGAAAACATGATATAAAAATAGTGTGATATTGGCATCTCAGTAAGTCTTATGTGTGCAAATGTCTGACTAAGTATTTCGTGTATGCTGGTTTATCAAAATCACAAAATATGTTTACAAGTCAGCTTTCAACAATAAACAAGCATTGAGTGGAACACTATACATTTTATCCAAATCAATTTCCAAAAAGCCATCCACTCTTCAATACAATAGTTCCAAGAAGGGATAGAAATTATCCAATAACAATATTAAGGCAATATTATGACTACTATCATGATAGCTCCCAGTATAACTGTTCAACACTAGACAGTGGCTAATTTACCCACTAGAGTGAGAAACTCCATCTCTACACCCAACATATGAGTTGTCTAACCCAAAAAACATAGTCTACAAGGATCAACATGCTTGCTCGGACCTGCTGCCTAAATAGTACTATCATCTCTTTGACCAGAGTTCACCTTCTGGAGGTGATCGCTTGCCATGAGACTCATTCTAACTCTCAAAGACTAGTACCACTAGCCTACCACTAGCCTACCACTGCTTAGTACTCAACACTTACCATAAGGTGCAGAATCATTTCCTTTTTTCTTTTTCACAAACTTTAAATACCTTGGCTTTGAAAAATGTGGCTTTCACATCAAGCATTTCAAAACATTTTACTCGTAAAGTAAAGAAAACCATTTTCAATTAAACGTTGAGATTTGACAAAATCATTTAGAGATTAAAATATCCACGTTATCAACCCAAGTATTATAATTCAGCAATAATATTTCCACATCATTTCAATCATCATGTCAATCACCATATCAGCATCATTTCAATATTATTGTTCAAAAGACTTGTAAACATGTACGATTAAGTACAATAGTTATGTAGTGACTTAGTTGAATAATCCAAATAATCAACCAAAGCCAATGTTTGTTCTCACTTCAAACTTCTTTCTTATCTAAAATCAATGATTCTGTAATTAGAATCCAAATATTAATCTAGATCTCATTAATCACCACTACAAGAAAAATGACCTATGGTGACAAAAAATTTTCCTCGCTGAAGGCCAAAGTTTCCTAGCTAAAGGCCTTCAATGAGGAAAAATGCTTCCTCGCCATTTCCTCAATGAAACGTCATCGCCAAAGGGGTCTGGCACCCTTTAGCGACAAAACATTTAGTTTTGTCGCTAAAGGGTGCATCTTCCTCAAGGAAATGAGTTTCCTAGCTAAAACTATCACTTTTTGCGAGAAAACATTTTGTCACTAAAAGTGAACTAATTTTGTCTCCAAAACCATTAATTTATTGCCAATAATAACTTTTTGCAACAAAAAATTTTTGCCACTAAAATTTCGTCGCCAAAATATAATTTTATTTGAAAATTTAATTACGGTTGTAAAAAAAATTATTATCTTTTGTGACAAAAACATTTCCTCACCATTGAAAATATTTTCATAGCCAAAAAGGTCAACTGTTACAAAAGAATTCCTCACCAATATGTCAATGGCGACAAAACAAAGTTCTTCGCTAAAGGATTTTTAATTTTTCTTTAGGAAAAATAATTTTTATTGAGCTATGGTCCACACAACCCACTTCATGTACCAACTACACTGGATTGTAGACCACAGCTCTACTCATGCAGTAGCCACACTGACTCCAAACTTGGATATTTCAAGATAATGTCGCCCAGCGAGAATTGAACCCCAAACCTCCGGTAACACCCCACAACCTACGTACCCAAAAAGGGATGGGGATGTCGCCCCGTCCTTAGGACAAGGGGTCTTTATGACTATGTAATAGAAAACATAGAAGGAATTAACTTAATAACGGACTTATTGCAATGTCGCCC
>JANUWF010000342.1:5000-41368 GCA_026120185.1 Voacanga thouarsii
GAACTTGGGCAACTGCAACAAGAGACAAGGGCGGTCGAGTCCCAGAGCTCTTCTTCCAAGAAACTGCGGATATTCCCTTAACAGCCGATTCCATTTCTAGTCCGACAACCGCGGCAACTGATAGTTGACCCCTACTTCGTACTGTCACACCGCTTATTACATCAAGCACCGGTAATTCACCTAAAGTAAGAGGAAAGGAAGGGCTTTAGGCCAAAAATCCCGGGTTTCCTAAAAGGATTGGAACTCAGGTAAGACTTTTTCTATAAAGATATCTTTTATTGTTTGTAAGCATCCCCTTATCCTAGTAGTCCATTGCCTAAGAGGGGGTCCTTGAACTGACTTCCTATAAGGGATAGAGTTCTTTGATTCATAGGGCTGTCACGGAACTCCTTAAGCTATAAGGTTATTTCCTAGCTCTTTTCTTTTCTTTTCCTCCTTTCCTGAGCTTATGTGAATAAAATCAGTCACTCTCTCTTTTATCTTTCAAGCAAGAAAGCTCGGTAAAAGGGTGTTGGGTAAGCATCCCTCTCGGATTCTTTCTCATATTCTTTTAGGCATCTACTACAAGCGGGCTCATGCAGATATCTCAAGAAAGTCTACTTTTAGTCTAATCCGACACATCCATCCTTGGTCGTACTCAATATATGCTCCCCCAAGGCCTAAGGGTCAGTCTATCTATTCTAAAGGCCTTTCGAACTCTTTTATCTTTAACTAGAGATTTCGTGCTAAAGGGATATAGGCTGTGCTATTGACTTCCCTAAGTCTATCTCTGAGGGTACCTTTCCTAATTCCTTCTTTGAGGGTGCTCTATTAGTCCTTAGAGGTATGGAACTCCTTGAAGGTATTTCGTTGGAAAGGTAGGCAAGCTCCGCCCAAAGATAAGGTCAAGGTCCTTCTTCCCCATCTTCAGCTACAGACGATGCTTGCCATTCCTTCAATCTAGATCTTATGTCCGGTCAGCTGACCGTCCTTTATTCTCTTTAATCTTTTGTCTACGCTCAGTCTAAACCAATTCCTGAATCAAGTCATTCTCCGCTATGGGACCTTTTTCTCATATGATAATAATAGGTACGTGGCTCAGGCTCTCTCAAAGAGAGACCCAAAGAGAGAGACTTCCCTTGACAACGAAATAATAGCATCCGGGGATGCTAGGGTGGTAAAATCTCTATAGGCCACGTCTGCAAGAACATGATAATCTATCTCAACGGGTGCGCAACTCCAGAAAGGAAAGAAAAAGTCTATATCTTCTGTCCTCTCTATTACTCGCTCCAGGTATTACACTCGTTGGGCTCAAGGTAGCATTACTAAACCTATATAGAGCGGTAGGCTATTCCATCCTTGGAAGCTTCCCTATCAAAAGATAAAATCGTTCTAATCGGAAGCGGCGGCCTCATTGGGTATTTCCTTCGGAGCAAATAAGACAATAATATAGGATCTTCTGCGAGCATAAAGCAAGGGCGCACTATCCTACGTCTTATTAGCATCTTCTAGCTATGGGAAGAATGTAAATACTGTAATAAGGGCCGAAACCTGGCATCTTCAGCGAATTCAAGAAGACTCAAAGATTTCTCGTCTACTTTATGTCTAGAGAATATGAGATAAAAGGAAAGTCATCCGGTGGGAAATCTTTCATCTAGGGCTGGTTGCTCTCGTCGTATAGGAAATACGGCCCTGAAGCCGATGAAAGAAATGATAATATTGTTGCTTGTACGGGGCGGGAACACCTCTTACGACTCTTTTAAGAAGCTCTTATTCTGATTCTCCAATAGCTGAGACTGATCTTTCTCTAACTTCCTCTTCGAACTCTAGCTGTGGAGGTTCAGGCAGAAATAAATAGTATAATTCCGGGGGAATTCTCAACTCCTATTCTTGGTTGGTGGAAGAATCGACATGATAAGGTTTGGAAGAAAATATGAAAGGCTTTTTCCCCGACTTGTGCTCTATCTATAATAGTGAAATCCTAAAATAGAAAGGGTCAGCTTAGATTAAGACTTTATAATAGTGTTGCCGATACCTCTAAGAGAAAGACAAGGCCAGAAACTCCTCTAAAAGTTTCCTCTTCCCCGGACTTTAAAGTAAGATTCATATTGCTTCTAGTCGACAGACATTGGTGACGATGACCACGACCTGTGGATTCAGCGATGCGAACCTTCATCTCACCTATGGACTTTTTTCCCCTCGGATCGGAGCGCACCACGGCTTTCCGCAAGATAGAGAAAAAAAACTCCTATCCCAATCCCAGTTGATCGAGTGGATTCCTACTATTCTCGGTACTATCTCGCTTCCCTAAGAGCTGCGCTGGATCGCTTCGAATTCCTTATCTATTCGTATCCTTTAAAGGAGCCTGAACAAGAGCTACTACTAGTTTCACTTAGAACTGCTAACGAATTCATAGGTATCGGTGACTGAGGTAGTTTAGGGTATACGCCAATTGGCTTTTATCAATGGCTGTTCTTCTTACAGGAAAACGCACCTTTATAGCTCCTCATGGGTGTACTCTCTCACTCCCTAAAGTGTGAATGAAGCTGTGCTAGGAAATTAAATCTATGCCACTAAAGCAACTCCAATCATAAGGAGTCGATCTCCATCTAGTGGCATAAGTCCCACATCGGATGATGGTCCATCTGCAGCCGCTTCTAGTCCGGTCCGAAAGTGCCACATCTGAGAACAACATATGAATTTGCAGCAGGAATGCAGGAAAGTGCTAAGATCTGTAATGCCTCATCTATATCGATTCCCCACAGGGGTTATTCCGACTACATCCTATTCGGCGTAAAGGTATCAACGAGCCTTTCCGTTAATTCAATATATGTATCCTTCCCCTAGTCCCACTGCTCATTCTAATGCTACTCCTTCCTTTTCATAGCCTTAATGGCACACATCTTCTAGTCGGCAGGGCTCCCCATCGAACTTTCTTTCGCCAGCAATGGGGATCTCTCACGACTCAAGACATTTATCGTTGTCGAGAACGATGCGGGTGGCATCTACAGCTCGGGTCAACCACTCTTTTTCGTTTACGGTTTCATATCTCAACAAGTGCAAGGAAACCCATGAGGGGAGTCATTCCCTCTGGGGTTCTCGTAGGGAACTCGGTTGTATTCCCTAATGTCTTGATATTGACAAATCCTAGGCAATTGGCTACCTATAGGAATCGTGGAGACCAGGAACCTAAGATTCTCATAGCTAAGTTTTTTTTTCTTTTGCCCTTTCAAAATCTCTGTTAGGCACTCATCGTTAGAGAGTCGGGCTACCACTAGAGCTCCTCTTATAGCTTCAGATAAAGAATAGGCTGGGCTGCTTGCCCCCTTGGCATATGCATTTTCCACATTCTTCTGACTGTTCCCGCTAGGGCCACTTCTTCCGCTCCGGCTCCGTTCTTTACCAAAAAGACAGGTAAAAATAATAAAATGAACTTTCCTCTTGGGTCCATCACTGGTTTATGGAGTTCGAATCTATCAAGCCAATGTCCAGATAAACCTAAGAAAAGTCATTCGGAAGATAAGTATGAAGATCTGGATGAGCTCGTAGCGGCGATGCGTTTGCTTCAACATGTATTATCGTAGTAGATCTCAGTGGCTGCTTATCCACCTATGTGATTGCCTACAGCTGAACAAATGAGTTTATTTTATGTACGTTCCTCCTTGAAAGAGATTTCGTTGGTGTGTAATTTATGCCTGCCATACCTAGCTTTTCTGCTTTCTTTCGTCCCGGGAAAGGGGATATCTATCTATATAAGAGATTTCGGTTTATAGTAATCTGCCTACAGCGAAGGGAAGCGCCGATTCTAGGACAAGCGATAGCGGTTCCATTCTTGCTGTTCCTATTCCATACCATAAACAGACACCTTTTATTAATCGACATTGGCGCTAGAGGCTCTACCCCCACCCACCGGCCCTTTATGGAGTTACCGGACCAAGAGAAATAATTCCCCGATATCATAAAGAAAGTAAGAAGGGGTTTACCCTAAAAAAAAGACTTTTTTGACGTGGCAGAAATGATCACCGTCAAGCACAAGATTCAAAGCTGGAATCTTCCTACTCTTGTTAGTTGGGCCAGAGCATCCTATCTTGTTGATTCTCCTTTCCCACCGCCTCGAGCTCTCGCTTTCAGGGTGGATACGCAAGAAATTAACTATGTAAATTGACATGATCCGCTGCTCACGCACGAGCCGAGTTTCACTACCTCATCGGAACTCGTTGACGTGCAACTTTCACTCTTCGCTGGTTTGAGATCTACTTCGTTAGTACCAGTCGGGAAACCTCATGAGCGGTACACCTTAGAAGAAAGAGAAAGACCCTTTCGTTGAGGCGGATAGATCTCTACTAAAAAATACTCATGTAAAAAATATCCTTATTTTCATAAATTGAATTCGGTATTTTCAAGGTAATTGAGGGTACCTAGCTAAACTCTAGGGTAGTTTTTTATAGGTAATTGATAGCTATTGATCAAAGACGGCATGCTGACTCTTAAGGAAGAAGGGAGGTCTGCACAAACATCTTTTGACATGTCGAATATTCATTAACGAAAGTGGGCTTCTATCATGAGTTTCAGCTCCCTTTTGGAGAATCTTTTCCAATCCTTGGTACGAATTATGCTCTAAGTATGGGCTCCTGCCCCATTCATAAGGATGAAAATTGACATGACACAATCCCTGAAGAGTATGATGTGCCCGGCCTTGCTTCTCTTGATCCCCACCCACCTCCCGTAGAGGCGGGTCAATATCAATATCTATACCAGAGATTGCTTTTAGCTTTATCTTTTCAGAGACAGGAGAATTCCTTTTGTACTTACAAGAATGCTACTTAGGGAGAAGAATCTCTTGACTCAGGAGCACCTGAATCTATTCTTTCTGTGTCCCACATCCGCCTATGTTCAAGCATCCGCCCATTCCTCAGTGAAAGGAAATGCTACTCAGGGATCAAAAAAGAAAGCCGGTGCCTCGTCAGAAAGACTTGGTTCGTAGAGTAGAGGCCTTTACCCAATATATTGGTTTTAAGCCCCTGCGGGTGACTTTTTGTCTTACGACACGGCATAGTAATTGATCGAGTGCGCTTTCCTTTCTCAATGGCACAGCAAAAGCTTAATATTTCGGGTTGGGATATCATAGGAACATGGGGCACTATAGAAAGTACGCTTCGGATGCCATCCAACTCTTTCTTTCTAGGCTTTTCTCACTTATACATAGAATTCCCATCGGAAAAGACAAAGAAAGGACGGACTACACCTTTCCTTATCGATTGGCTTCGTGTTCTGCTGCTTCCCACTCTGTCTTCTACTGATAAGAGTGGTGATCCCATATAGACATTCCTTTAAGGGAGGCTGGCTCCATACGGGAATGGTTTCTCCTTCCACCGAACTCTAAGCGCTACTTTTTCCTAGTAAATAGATTCCTTTTATTGGCGACTAATCCGATCCATAAGTAGGGCTAACCCGAACTGAACTTAAAGCAGGGGAAGAGGCATCAGCCGCAGAAAGTAATCGAATCGGGGAAGCGAGTTAAGAAAGAATCCATCGAAGAAGCAAAGAAAAGGCACTTTCTAAACGATTTGAGAAAGCTAGCTATATGCTTCAAACAAAGAAATCCTTCTTTCTGACTTCTTTGGGATTGGGGTTGATTCCATATAGTAGCCTATTTCTTATTATTCTTTTATAGAAATAGAAGATGTCTTGTTCCAGTCTCCTCTGGTCTCATCCACCAAGTAAAGGAAAGTGCAGCTTCTGAAACACCAACCAAAGGAAAAAAAGAGTATACGGAGAAAGAAGTCCCTTCAAACAGACTTAGGGAAACAAGAAGAAAGTAAAATCTCTCTAGACCGGGCGTATGAAGGAAAATGGAATGGCTTTCATAAGTGACTTACTGCCCCAATCTATGGAGAGAGTCTTCATTCCCATGGGCTAAGGGGAGGTCTCTGCCTGTCACAGGTCTCCCGCCAGAAGCGAAAGTTTCAACCGAAAATGGCTTATCATAGGATAGGGCATTCCATCCGATTCTTTTCTGAACAAATCAAATCCCCAGCTAGAGCCCAAACTCTGGTTAGAGCGAGAGCTAGAGGGAGAGCTGAGAGGCTTACACCGGTACAAAGAGGACTTTCCCTAATCTCTCTTTCCCGGGGAAGGGACGAGCGACAGAAAGTCTTCTTTTTCTTAGCCTTCTCTATCTAAAGGGAGTTTCGATTCCGCAGAACCTATAGGAGCAATAGACGGAGTTAGTGTGGTATAGCTGTTAGTAAGGCGTAGAGCAGTAGCGGTCTTCACTTTTCCTGTTACAGAATCGACTCTGAACGCTGTTCATGGCACGGAGTGAGATGTCTATGTGCCCACCAGAACCTACGTACGTGTCAATCAAGGCCTCCTTGCCTAGATGTTCAAGGCCTTTTTGATTTTTGCCTATGATGCCATGCCTGCTGTTACTTCACTCGGTCAGTCAATGGGGATAAACCGCCTGTATATCGCTTTTTTTGATGCTTGAATCAACCAACCGGATCTGTTCGATCTCCTGCGGCGAGTGCTGCTTCTTTGACCTGTGCTTCCTACGCCCTTGCCCGTGGGTCAATTGCTCTTGGTTTTTGCACTCTCAGAGAGGAGAGGGGGGATACCGTAAATCAACTCTGCTACAGGCTATTCAGCTAACCTTTTAGAAAAATGTCTTCTTAAATAAGAGAAGCAAGCCTCAGAACGAAAGAAGGAGAAAGCAGCTGCAAAGAAAAAGCCCCTTAGCGAAGAAAGCTACAAACGATCTTTAGGCCTAGCTACCTTCCGAATCGCTACTGTCCTAACTCGGCGCAACCAGTGGACTTTCCATTCCCGTCTTGCTTCTAGCTATCACTTGAACTTTCTTATTACACTAGCTTTACAAACCTTACTGGCTAGCTTAGTTTATGGCCGGCTAACAGCCTTACTTACGAACTCGCTTTGGGGCACAGAAGCGACGCAACTCTCCTAAATAGGAGCAAAATTGGAAAGGAAACTAGCTGTCAACTTGAACCAGGCTTTTATACCATATTTGCTTTCTGGCTTGAGACAACACCCGTACCCGAAAAAGGAACGATTCCTTCCTCTCTCACGTCACCTGAACCTATAGATTCTGGGATATAAAGCAGATCAGATGGTGGTCGCATCTCCCCTCAATTTTCATCTTCCTTCGGTGAGGGGCAAGGTTCTTATTTGAAGGTACCGCTTGGAACGACTAAGAGAAGATAGATAAGGAAGGCAAACCGGTCTTCTTTCTAAGACTCTCCTTCCCTTCTTGGTTCACGAACGATATCAATTCGATTCCTTCTTCAGGTCATGGGAAGCCCCTTTCCTTTAGGACGGAATTCCTTCTCAGCCTGCTTACTGGGGCTTTAGCCCATGTTGGAGTATGTGGAGGAGCGCAGGCGCGGAAGGTTTGTTCGTGAAGAAAGACTGGCGCTTTCGGAACCTGCGATTCAAGTGCCACCGCTTCTTTCTTATTTACGTAATTTCGGGGGTAAGCATAAGCTAAAGAAATTGGGCATAGACGAACTTCTACTGCTTGAAAGGAAGCACAGGGAACGAAATGTGTTGAGATCTCTATTTCGGCTTGGTCGATCAAAGAGTAAGAGTTAGAATAAAGAAAGGGTGTAAAGGGTGTACTTGTAGGAAAGCACCCTGGATCTATGACTTTAAAGTCAATGAAAAGCATACCAGTAGAAGCGATAATTACTTCTTTAGGTAATAGTCTAACTTCATATAGAGACATATTTGATATTTGAAAGGGTACACCGGTACCCGATAGAGTAGATTTCTTACCTGTAAGAGGAAAGAGAGAAGAGAGACTAAAGACAAGGAAAACTCTTTAATAAAGATTGGAAACGCTGCCCCTTGAAGGAGAGCTTCGGATGATAGATTCGGTGAGGAAAAGGAATCGATTGAAGGAAAGGCAAGCAGAGAAAGAAGAGACTGATAGTAGTTCTTCCTTGGCACACAGGCTTAGCACCATAAGAGCTACGAATGGAACCCAACGAGAGGTCATTAGACTCGCTACGATCCTTCGCTCGTTTGAGCTAAAATGGTCCTTTTTGACGGTTAAGGTATTACTTTACTATCTTACTATTCCACTCGGTTCGATACCGAGCTTTCTTCAGGGGAATAGGGCAAGTCTGAAGGTGCTTACGACTTAGAGGCATGTTGAAGGGAAAGGTTTTCGGCTACGGAAAGGACAGATTATATACTATCTAGGAAAGCAGGAAAACCCCCGCTTGCTAATGGGACCGCCCCCCGCTTCTAGAACAGTCGGAATAGGGCGTACCGATCGAGCAGAGGCCGAGGGGGCGTTTAAAGAACGACTAGAATAGAGAGAAGGGGGTTGCAACACACGATCTTGCAGCTAAAAAGAACAGAGGATTCTCTAACCTGAGGCGCTGGCACATAGCAATAGAATTGAAAGAGGCGTACTAGTTCCTTTAAAGAACAGAAAGGGCAGAAAGAGCGTTATGAGCTAAAGGACTTTCCCTCGAGTTAGAGACGAAAGGGCGATAGAGAGAGGTGGAAGGAAGACAGCCTAGAATGCATTACCAGAAGGAGAGCTACCAGCACTAATAGCTAGAGGACCTAGAATTCAAGAACTAGACTCTCGACATTCAAGCACGAATCCCTTGAGTCTACCAGTCAAGACAGGAAGGTGGGACGCTAGCTAGCCTCTTGACCGAAGCGAAGCGCCAACCCCCCCTTCTCTAATGCGCATATTGAGACTGAGCTTGCTTGCATCTGATCTAAGCCTATCGCCTGTCTCCAACTGCCTTTCTATTGCGCCTGCCGTTAACTCCTGTTTACCTTCCTTTCGGAGAGTTCCTTACTCATAAGTAATATAAGGATAGGTTGGCGCTTTCCTTCCTATAGTTCGAGAGTTGCAGGAGCAAGAAAGGAGCTTCCATTAGCATTAGTAGTAGGCACTCGTAGCAGCAAGATAGGTTGTCTTTGCCTTTGTCCCTGAGTCATGTCCTAAGAGAAGGATAGACTGACCTATTCATAGCCTTAGCGGTAGCTTCATCGACTACCAAAAGGCCGGAGCAGGATCCGAAGCGGTGGGTCGCCAAACTACGACGAGAGTTTCACCTTTTGAAGCGCCAGTAGAGGTAAGCCTTAAGCCTACAACGAGAAAGAGGGGTTAGCGTGGGTAACCCTACCTGTCGATGGAAAGAGGAAAGGAGCCGATTAGTAGTACAGAAACCTCTTACTCTTCATCCAGATGCCAGTCACTCTTAAGGGAGTGTAAAGGGTACAACTGGAAGGGAAAATGAAAGGGAAAAGATCACTGTAGAACAGAAGCTATACAGCGGAGAAGAATCCACTCCGGGCCGAAGGAGCGGCTTTTCAAAAGAGCGGTTGTTAGCCACGGGTCCTCTTGCAGGACTTTCTGGGATGGGAGATTCCGCCAGGAGATAGGATAGAACGAAATAAGGCATGCCTATCGTAACCAAGAATATAAGGTAAAAAATGTTGGCTTTGGGCCAGCCAAGTAGTAGAATACTTTCTGAACTGCGATCCCTAAAGTTAAGGGAATTGAGGACGACACCTTTCTTATTGGTCTGTCAGCTCGGTGCGGGACTACGTCCTTAAGTGCCTAAGTCAAATAAAACGAGTGATTGGGTAAGCATGAGGATCGGTACCAAACCCACTTTATAGCAATGTGGGATGTGAGCTTGAATGTGCGTTGGGAGCTCCGATCTTAAGACTCACTTCACCCTTGATCCTTCTCTTGGGCAACCCGAAGGACTCCTTCTTTTTAGTATAGAGTTTAAGTATCGATGGGTAGAAAAAGCAGAAAGACTTCCGTTTCTACTAATGAAAATGAAAGTAAATGAAGTACTTACTGGAAATGGCATTCTTTACTTCCTTTCCATGGAAAAAGGTTCCGCATCGTTCTTAGCTTCCTGTACTAATTTCTCCTGGCGTAGATCTTTAGATGCAGTATCAGGTCGGTAGTTCCCAATTTTCTTTTTCGAATTCTGGCACTTTGAACTTGGGTGGCAGCTTTGCTTCAGGGAAGAGGTAACTCACCAACAGGAGGAGGATATGAAATAGAGCGCCAAAAACCGTTCCACTCGAGCTAACTTAAGCTGCTCACGTTTTTCAGCAGGGTCTGGGCTACGGGGGAATCCACCGGCACGGATTCGTAGATTTCCAAATAAGCTTATCTGTAGCCTTGCTTTTTTCGGCTCGTCTGGTTGCGGTGAAGCGGAACCCTTATTTCGAGTCTTTGAGGTTTGGTCAGTCAACAGCTGACCGCTTTGCTTTGGGCGAATTAAGGAAGAATAAAAGAATGCGTAAGATAGCGATAGCGGAAAACTGATAAATAAAGAACCCCTTTAAGTAGAGGCTGGAGATTTCTATTATTCTAGAAAGCGGCAGGGGGCTACATACTGATGGGGCGTAAGCCTTTCAGGGGCTAGGATTGGTGTGGGTTGTTTGCAAATAGAATAGGAAGATGCTTCAAAGGCCGATGTGCTTTTACTCTTTGGGAAAGGATTGGCCCTTAGCCAGATTGTACCACTTCCAAGCCTTGGGACAAACTCTATATGATTCAGCAAGGTGCTACACTGCCTTAGCTTTTATCTGAGCAATTGCTTCGTTCCCCGAGTATTCCTATGTCCCATGTTCACTCCAATAGCCGATGGTTGAGCTGAGCGAGCAAGGTGTGCTTTAGGCGAAATTCCTTGTCTGATGTTTCATGTTTAACTAATAGGCTGGAGCAATGCTTGAAGCGTCTCAGTCTCTAGTTAACGTAGCAAGCGGTCCTGTGATGATGCCTGCCAGAAGATCATGGGATTGGTTAAAGTAAGCTTTCTTTATTTAGGTTTTCCGACTGGAAAAAGAACGTCGCGCTCAAGCTCAAGTCGAGACTCAACTATGTCAATATCGAAAGCAGATTCAGAAAGAAAGCGAGCCCGTAAAGCCTGACTGTGATACAGCTAGAAATCCATCCAATCCAATCCTGTGATCAAACCATTTAATGCCCAGCTTATAAATGAATATTACGAGCATCTTTCATACATTTGTAGACCATTTCCCTTCGATGTTGATGCATAGGAGGTCTTTGATATTAGGTAATAGATTGCATCCATAGGTGGAATGGATATTTGGTTCTAGTTTGCAGTCCTTTCAGTGAGTAATCTTTTGAAAGAAAGGTCAAGGGTAAAGTCCCTGTCTCTTACGATCGAGTAGCAAAGTACCCTGTGAATATCTCTAGTAGGAATTACTCTACCGCTATTGGCCTTTCCTTTCCTATCATAGTAATAATGGTTTTCATGGGAAGAGCAAAAAAGTCCTAAGGGTGGGGCGAGGGCAAGTACCTGAGTGTGCGACGTGAACCAAATCAACGAGACCAAAATAAAACGACAGTAATTTGTGCCAAAGAAAGGAGTTGTCGAAGCAGGACAAAATCACTAAAAATTCAAAAGGCGACCCGCCGCGCCGGGCTATAAGATACAGCTGTTGTACTACTTGACTGGTAAGAAAGAGCTTCCGTAAGAACTTGAAGACTCTTGTATGTACGGTAACCCTCTCTTCCGCTACTGGTGGACTGTTGCACAGGTTTCTCATTAGATTCTGTCTTTAAAGTAGAATGAAAAAAGCGAACCGCCCTCTTCCAGCTCGAGCTCACAGACCTCTCTTCTTTCGCTTACTGCTTTAGGAATATCAAGATTAGTCCACTACTAGAGAAAGAGCCCCTGTCTTTGGCGCCTAGTCTTCAAGTTCTTCTTCAATGTCAATTGTAACTTACTCCAATGCCACCTCGTTCCTATCTTATTTTGACAATACCAGAACATCCTCTGCGCTGTGCCCTGGATATGCCATTTCCGCCTAACTCAAATCTCTTGACTGAGCTCAACAAAGGAAGGAGCTTGCAAAACAAAGTAAGGGGTGCTAGTCTTTGGCTTTGGGTCATTTTTCAATCGGATGATTGAAACCAGAGAATAAGCTTACCGCTCTAAGTCGATCTATTATTCTCTTTCCCTCCAAACCTTCCTAGTCGAGCTTCCACCGCCCCTAAAGTGATGGGAGCACATCCGTAACTCAACGAAAGGACTTACGGGCACTCATCTCATGGATACCCCTTCTTTTCTTAAGCCAGAGTTGGGGCATCTAGTTCAGTATCAGATAGAGCAGATAGTTCAGTCCCTTGGCAAAGAAGGTTGACTTCTCTCTCACTTCCGTACTTCTGTAACTTCTCTTTAGCTTCTTAATGGAATTGGTTAGAAAGTCTTTCCGGCTAGAAGAGAGGGATTAGTCCCCCTCCAACACTGACTTCTTAGTCGAGTAGTTATCTTTCTCCTTAGCTTCGGTTTTATCGAAACTGGCTACTCCTTATGATATGCCACCTCAACCCCCGATCGTTGAGCATCTGAGAACATCTCCGGCATTGTCGAGGGAAAGTCAGATAACCGGAAGAATTTGCCTTCACGCCTATCCCATCGATCGGAACTGGCAACAGATCTTTCAGCGAATGTAGCAGCGGATCAATATCAGCTGTGTTCCACTCCTGCTACTGGGTCAACTCCAAACCAACACTCGGGAATGGAAGCCAAACGACTTCTTCTTTTCCATTGATTGACTAAAGCCCCTCGGTTGAAATGGAATCTTTTACCGCTGGATCAGCCGAGAGTTCAAGAGATGAGAATGAGGATCCGGATTCACTTCTTGAAGAGGGAATAGCAGGCGAAAGTCTTCTTTGGCATTTCCTCTATCAATCTGTCCGAATCCAGTTTGTTGCCACTCACCTTAGAACCAAGCTTCTTCCTTCTCTTAGCCAAAGTTAGCCAAGTTCAGTGAGAGTAGTTCTGTTAGGCCTTACCTTAGGCTGACTCTTTCAAGGCAGTTCCGGGAGTGAAGGTTGCCAAGTTCTCTTTGCCGTTAGGACCGGTCTGAAAGTGCAAGACTAGTTCTCTCTCCTAAGCCCAATGAGAAGACAGAAGAAAGTTAGCAAGCAAAACTGAGATTAACGGGTTTGGAAAAGAGAAGATATGGAATAGAGTCTTTCCTCGCATCCCTTCTTTCCGTGTTCTTGTCTGTGCTCTTGCTCCCTTTGCCTTACCCTGGAACTGTTATGTTCCACTCTCTCTAACGGATGAGTAGGCAATATCGGCACTAAACTCATTGCAGAGAGAGAGCGGCTAATGGGATCTCATTTCCGGGGAGCTAAGCTAATAGTGGATGTTGATATTCCCTAAATAGATTTGTTATTGGGAAGAAGTAATCGACATATATTAGTGTGTGTACTTTTTCCTAAAGAGTAAGCCCGATATCAAAGAGATTAACATTCAATTCCATGTCTGGAGGCCGTCTCCTAAGCTGTCATAAAGATTACGAAGATCTCGTTGATAACAGAGACGTAAACCATGCAAAAGCGCAAGACCTTCAGCAGTCAAAACATCCACCTCGCCAAACTCCTTATAATAGGCAAAAACCATCCTACCTTCCGCATCACGAACCAACCCACCTCCATAGGCTATCCCAGCCATCACACTAGCATCCGAATTAAGCTTATAAAAACCAGCACGCGGAGCCTCCCAAGCTACTGAAAGATGTCGGACCTTAGATAGCTTCTGGCAAGCAAACCTTGCCCATTTACAATTAAGATCACCCCGAAAATGCCCCTTCTTGAAGCTCCGCGCAGCATTACGAGATTTCCATACAAACCAGCAAATCAACGAAGGAATTAAAACCCGAATATGATCATTAGATCCTCTTGGAGTAGAAGAAAACCAAGAAAAGGAAAACAAAAAAGAGATATATCTGCGTTAATTCTCGTCGATCCTGTATTACGGTAAGCTCATACATTGTGAGTAGGGCATCTAGTTTGTTTATTCGCTCTGGGCTTTTTATTTAGAGAAATTGCGAGTTTCCTGCCAAACAAAACAATAAGCCAGCAGGGGATGAGAAGAGGGATTCCTCTTTATACGCAAAGTAAAGGTCAAAAGAAAAGCAGGCACTCGCCTTTACTACCTTTGAACTTTTATTGCTTTCTTACTTGCTACGCGATCTAGCGGTGCCATTTTGCTATCAATTTCTCCGGCTCTGTTCTAATGCTAGCCTTACACACTTGGCAGCCAATCCTGTGTTCCATGCCCGCTCTAAGCACATAGAAGTTGACTACCACTTCGTTCGTGACCTAAGTCAGACGGTTCGCTTTACTATAATTATAATAGAATAAAAAGGGAAGGAAAGGAAATCCTGATCTTAGGAATGGAATATAAAAATCTATTTAATAAGCAAGACTCTATCCAGATCAAAAGAATTTGGCAAAGAGCCTGATTTGAATTCCTTGACTTCGGAGAGTTTCTATTATTAAGTTAATAAGGAAAAACCTATCAGCCTGAACATGAGGTATACCGATGCATCGAAGAATTTCGTTTCGAGAAGGCTAGCAGCTCGCACATATGGCTAAACAGCTAGCATAACCTTCCTTTAGATCCCGTCTTTCTTTCTTGTTACCGGCCAAACAAAGCGAACTTTGTTTCAACCAATCGAGATGAAAGCAGTGGACAAAGGGGCATTCTATAGACAGATCCCCGACAAGAGCTAAGACTTTGACAAAGCCGCCACTCCAACTAGCGGCATAGGCTCACCTTTGACCGCACCTTTCTTCACCTACACGGACATAGAACATATAGCTTCATCCAGTTAGTCTGACTTCCCGCCCGAAGAAACCTCTTTCGGAATTCATGTGCTTCCAGAACTACCTGCTGAATTACTAAGACACGGATTAGCCGCTATTGCCAAAACAAAAGCCCTGTCTGACCAACCAGTAGCCGGTCTTGCATATAAAGAAGATGGCATCTCATGGGATGAAGATTCATAGCTAGTTTTCTTCACCTCCCTATTTGTTTAAAGCACTTCTTATAGCGAACTAGGCAAGGAAGATAAAAAGAGTTATCCCAAAAGGCTCTAAGGGCGCTAACCTACCAAAATCAACAGGTAACCGGGTTTCAGTACTTCCCCCAGCATGTAACCTTTTCATCCCCACTCGTGGATAAGCTCAATTCGGTTGGGGAGAGGGGTATTAAGGAATTGGATCCAGGTGATGGAAATCCAGACATGAATTCTGGGCTAAACACCAAGGATGATGAAATGGTAATTGGCCTGGAGTCCCAAGAAGGAATAGCAGAAGATGGAATTCTCCCCTCAAAGGGAGAGTGTGTACCTGACTCGGGTGGAATTGTGGCTGATGAGGCCATGGAACTGGGGCATTAAGCCTTACCTATACTATTATGGTTTATCCATGAGGATTGTCAGTTGGAATTGCAGAGGAGCAGCTAATTGTAGTTTCAGACGGAACCTCAAGGGGTTGCTCAGAACTCACAATCCAAATATACTGGTGTAAATGAAGACAAGAACATCCAGTCTGAAAGCAGAGGAAATACTAAGAATTTCCAGATTGAATAGGAAAGAATGTGTGGAGGCGTTAGGGTTCTCTGGAGGAATCTGGTTGTTTTGGGATGAAGCTGATGTAAGTATTGAAGTAATAACTTGGAACATGCAAGTTATGAATGCAGTTGTTAAGGGCAAGGATAGAGATTGGCTTCTGTCTGCAGTATATGCCTCAGCTGATGAAGCTAGTAGAAATCCACTATGGAATTACCTAACCCAAGTGGGTTTGGCCATTCAGTTTCCCTGGCTTCTGGTGGGGGATTTCAATGAAATACTTGAAAGTAAAGAAAAGAAGGGTGGAAGACCGTTCTGGAGAGAAAGAAATCACAACATGCAACCTTTCATCGACCAATGTAATTTGATTACGCACCTGATTGACTTTTAGTTACTGAAAGCGCTGATGAACGATCTTCCTTATTTTACGATGAAACTAAGATTCCACCTTCACCTTCACGGCTTGAAGCTTAAGGGCTCTCGGAATTTCCTTTCAAGTTTTCTCGAGTCACCCTAACGGCCAAGAGAACTTGGCTTACTTATTACTGAATGCCCTACTGAGAGTTACCCCCCCCCTAGGGATGAGCTCCTAGCGATTAGTCAGTCTGGGTCCAGCTAGTACTTTCAGACCGGTACTTCAAAACAAAGGCTTAGTAAGCACTCCACTTTTTAGTAGTCTATTCCATTCTCGTGCAAATGTCGATCCCTACGCACCAAAGCTTCTCCCATACTCTCTTATTTCGACAACAAATGGAGATACTTGAACCCCTAGGCCCCACCTTTCAAACACCGAACCCTGCCTTCTCTTCTTGTTGGATTTGCATCTTTGAATTCATTAGCTCGCACAAGATCTACCTCCTAACCACAGAACCTCAGAGTTCTATCAACCAACAGCTTCATAGAGAAAGGAGTCCCCATTTGGATCATCTACAGTGGCAGCATCGGCTCTAAGAGATTGAAGCTTGGAGTGCGCCTTCCTTCCATAGCTTTTTCTCTTTCTTTGGCTAGATCGAGTAAGGGGAACGACTTTTTGATTCATGAGGAGACGAGAATGGTTGTGGCCTTATTGGACGAGATGGAGAAGGAAGAAGACTAATTAATTATTTATTTGCTTGCCGAGCACACCGAGCAAGAGAGAGATAGATAGAAAGTGTGTGATAGACGGAAGCCCCCTGCTTTGAAGCCGTGACCGGACGGGACCCATGGCATGATGTTTAAATCTAGGTCATAGCATGTTCAACGCATGGCGTTCCAAGCCCAAAGTCATTACCAAGGCGGTAATTCCGCACCCTAGCGTCGGTAGGTTCTACTCAGGACAAGGCGCCACAAGCAGTCGGCGATGCCCTAGCCTTTTTTACTCCTCTCAGACCAGGTATTCCTCCAAGACCAAGAACAAGGGATGAAGTAAGAGCGCATTCTCCTTTTAAGAATCTCTTCCCTGCCTGTTCTTGGGGGGGTATTTTTTTACCTGGTAACTCGATATCTACCTTTAATGTTGCTAGGCTTGCCTCGCCTCGAGGATACGAACGACCCGTCAGATTCGAACTGACATAGGTGAATCAGGCCAACACCTATCTTATACCAACAAGGGGTCGCTTTGGTTACGCAGTTCGATTAGCAGGTTGCCTTTCTACATCTGCGGGCTCACCGATTTAAAGAGTCCTCTCTCTGGACTCTCTCCAATAGACTGATTTTTCGCCTATAGAACTTCTCTAAGTTCGAGAGCTCTTGTCTCCTCACTTAAAGCGAAACCGGCCTTAAAGGGAGAGTAACTCCCTGCCTTAAACCGAGCTGGCCATTCAGAAGGTTCACTCCTATGATCTTGGCTCGAGCCTTTCCGCTCCTCTTCATTCATCGTGGGACCTACTGAACCTCGTCAACTCGTTCAAGCGGCTTTCAGCTCCTGGCCCTATCGGTCAACCGGCTTTTTCGGCTTGATTATAAGGACAGCCCTTTCCCTAAGACATGTAAAGAAGACATGCAGCTAGGAACGGATGCTTTTCAATGGCTTTGGCTTTCTTCGAGTGCTAGCTTTCTTCTTTCCTGAAGAAGGTTAAGATAGGGCTAGGCTGCTGCTGGTCTTTATTGAGCACCTTCTTTGGAGAGAGCTCTGTCCCAATGTTCGTCTTTCGTTTCATACGAGTTTACCATCAGCGGACTGAAAGATGAATCGATGCACAAAGATAGACTGACGAGGGGCAGATGGAATTCAAAAAGAATGGAATACCCGTATTCCCCACCCTTTTCTTCCCTTAGCTTATATAGATGAGCCCGTTGTTCTGGATCCTGTGCTTACTCATAACTATGCTTTTGAAAATGAAAGCAACCCTTCGTCCCTTGACTGAAAGGGAATAGTACCTCGAAAAGGCCGATGAAAGCATCTCTCCCGGAAAAAAGTCTTCTTCTCATTTCATGCCCACAAGGTTGCCAACTATCCCTTCTTACAAAGCAAGGAGCTTAGCTTATTGCCCTGGAACTATTATCGGCAAGTGACATATTAGTTGAGTCGAATCCCTTCTTTGGCTGTTAGCAAGTCAATTCCTTTACCTACCGGGAGGGCCGTCAAGAGTGGCATTTCGTACAAGGATTTCCTGTTGTCGGCCTGGAGAGGGACAATTTCCATAAAAGCAAGGCCCCTTCGAAAAAGAACGAAAAGGGGCATTCCGCCTGAGGTAAAAACTCCGGAGGTGCCCAACTCTTCTCGTTTTGCTGCATCAAAGGTGTCAGCCCTTCAAGTTGGAATTGTTGGTAATGGGGATGAGTTCCTGTCCGCCTTCTGCTTTCACTATCGATCCCCGGATAGCTGACAAGCGAGTAGTTGCATAGCTGACAGGCGGGCTAGCTGACCAGAAGAGAAGAAGAAGAGGTAAGTTATGAAATAATAATAAGAGGGACGGGTACGGCTATTCCGAATGCTAGCTTTCCTGTAGTAGAGCGAGGCTCAGAAAGAGTTTCCGATTGAGGTATTAGGTTCCTTTTTAGCCTGTGTCAATGTCGAATAGACGGAATTCGTCTGACTTTCAATATCCCCTGCTCTTCTTGAGTCGACTGTTCATGTTTTGGTGGGACCAAGAATGGCTCTTGTTCTCGGCCCCTTTTGTTAGACCAGTTCCTTTCGGTGCTGGAGGATAAACTGGAGTGAAAGGAGTTGGCAGTAGAGACTGAGGGCTTTCATTTCACCAGGTCTTGTTGAATCTCTTTCATTTGCTTTGAGGGTATCGTATTATAGAGAAATGGCTGCATTTTGCTTTAAAGCCAAGGCACTAGCCTGTCTTACTGATCTTAGTTTGAATTGGCTCAGTTGACAAGTGGATTGCGTGCCTGGGTAGAACCTTAGTAAGAGTGCATTAGGAGATTCTTAAGAAGCCGGCTTAACGCATCTTAGGTCGGTTTTACGCCATTGAATACCTTACCAACCAAAGAATAAAATCAGTCGGTCAGGGTGGGCTACGATCTTGTGCCGAAGGCTTAACCGAAAGAGGATGCCTTATCACCACCGGCCCTGGCACCCTTATTTTAGGCCTGGGCTTGCGCACCTTGATAAGGAAATACCTTCAGAGAACGATTTCGAAAGTCGCCCCAAAGAGCTAGATGAAGGGTCAGTTGAAGAACTTCTGAAGACTTTTTGACCGAGCACCCTTCTCTAATAGATTCAGGCACGGCACACGTTTACACTTTCCATAAGGGAATAGGAATTTCTTTGTCCCTTCAAGGCCGATCTTCGCTTGGGTTAACCCCTCCTGTTTAGTCCAACCTTGAGATAACATCGTTATAAGAGTTTTTTCGAACCTAGTAGTCTCAGCATATTCTACCCTTGGCCTTGGTCGAGTAGCCAAAGCCCTTCCTTCGAAGTCAATACCAGCACATCCGCTTACCGCAACATCAGCTGCTACAGAATCCGCGGTTTGTACTGCTGTTCAATCTTTTATTGAGTTAGCTTGGCTTTGGTATATGGAATAGACTCTTTCCTTATAGTTCCTTATAGCTAGTCTTCTGACTTGCTCTGGAATACGGATTTGGCATGCCTAGCTTTATGGGAAAGATCATATCTAGAGTAGATACCGAATCTCATTCCTTTGCTCAAATCACCACCATCACCCAACCCACTAGTTCGACCTGAAGCTCTGTTCTATGCCAATATCAATAATACCCGAAGAAGGAGACTTTTCAACAGAAAGATTGCAACGACCCGAAGAGATAGATATAGGGAATGGAAATAAACTTACCCAATAGCTGATACTTCCCTTAGGGCAATCGTCTCACAAAGACATGAAAATCCTCGTCTATTTGGCCGGGAATGATTTTCATTCAAAAAGAAAGATATGGCCAACTCTAGTTGGCTGCTAGGAGATGATAAAGGGAGTGGGCTAATTTAAGGAGAGAGAAATGGATGGGGAAGAGCTCCATAGCAGAGAGACTTGACCTTCCTGACAACATGGATTTAGTGGGATACTTTATTCAAGCTGACCAATGTCAAATAGTCTGATCTTTGCAATAGCTTGCGCCTGGCCTGCTCTTTTCTGGGTCTAGGGTATACAATTCAAGATCAACCCAAGACCCGGTACCTCATATTCGTGAATCTGGAACTGCTCATTCTTGGGCAAGACAGCCAGTGAGAGGTCTTATCCTTATGTCTTCTCCTTCCATGGAGAGCTAACTATCTTTCCTTTCGTTTCCTTACGTCTATACGAGCTTCTTTCGATTCGATGGCAGACAGTTTATATGCAGCCTTTGGGAAAGCGTCATCGATATCCTTAGGTAACTGACCACCCGCACCCGATAAGTACGAATTAGGTAAGTAGTTATGGGCCCTTCCCCATACATAGTTTGAGTCACAAGAGGGTCCAAACCTTAGCTCGGCTAGGGGGCATCCCCTTTTCGGTTAAAATATTCCTTACTTCGGTCTTCATCCTAACTCGAGGAAAGGTTCGCCTCTTCCTTCTCCTTCCTGCGCACCAACTTTAGATTCGACAGTTGATGCCGCTTTCTCTTTTATGAGATTGAATCTTCTTCCTAGGGTAGGCCATAAGAGCCGGTCTCTGAGGTGAGGGTACCTTACCTAAGAAAAACTCCTTTTTCGGTCAATATCCGAATGGAAGCAACAAAGCGAGGGCCTTAAGGCTTTCCTTATGAGATGGGATTGAGATAGAAAGATTTTACGGTAAGAAGGCTATATGAGCTCGAAGTTTCCTTACTAATGAAAAGGCAAGGTAATTGATCTTCTGTAAGAAAGAGGGTGAACGAGATGAGGAAGTTCCCCCAGGGTACGGTGCTTCTTCTTTCAAGTTTAGTCTTATAGGAGAAGTCCTAGAGCCCCTGGATACTCCGAGCACTACAAGAGTGGACAATAGAACGAGCACGGTCCTACGACAAATGCTTCCAGCATGCCTGTACATCGCGTCATCGCCGCCCAGAACGACTTAGTCCCCCTTTCCCGCTTTGTGCCTGGTCTGGTATTCCCATCTCCAAAGAGCTCCCTATTTTCCACCTTTTTGAATAAACGCGAGAACCCCGTCGGGCTGGTTTCAAATCCTTGCGGTTCTTTCTGTGCGCCGGGGATAAAAAAACAAACCTATAGGCGAGGTCTCAAACCAAAACCTATTTACCCAGAAAGAAGATAGAGCCTTGCCTCCGCGCCTTACGCACGTAACGCAAAGAAGGAGTGGATGTCTGATCCACTAGCTCCTGCGCCCGTAACAATCACAAGTAGTCGTGGGTGGGGTCTTTGGTTAATCAAAGCCCGTAGGGTTGGTTTGGCCTCTGTCTAATCCCCTATCTGCTCCCTAACGCTATCCCCAACCCTTCCTTCATCTTTAAAGATTGAATTGAACCTAGCTCGCCCTAGAGTACTGAGACCGCCTACCGGAAAAAGAAAGACTTTCTATCCCTGCACAAAAGAACAAAAGCCCATATCCCGAGGGATATTTTTCTTTCCGAAATAAACTCTTTGATCTGCCACCTGGACTGACTGTCCTAACGTGACGGAACGGAAGGACTTTCTTTATGATCCGCTTGCCACCACTAGCGAAAACGACTATACTTTCTGAGTTAGAACATTAGGAACCTTACACCCATATGAAAGAAAGCAGCCAAAACAGTAGAGAAGATCAGAGAGGGGTTTAGCGAGAAAAGTCTTTAGCTCACACCTATCTTTGCCTCCCTTGCTTGCTTTCCCTTCCAGTCGAATATATTCTATTAAAGCAAAGGCAAGCAATAGCTCGCTGGTCGCTATTACTTCATTCGTTCGTTTCGTACACTTTACTTGCTTTAGTGCTCGCTCTGGTGGGTTGGATATACAGATTGAAAACAAGGATTGCAGACAGCATGAAATATTCCATTGAGAAGACCGATCTGAAAGCAGATAACCATAACTCTATTTTGGCCGGTCCCTCTCTTGTTTATGGTTGCAAGATGCCCTTCTCGTCGATCCTTGGCTTTTAGTTCTGATCTTGGTCCTCTAACCGGGATTGAAGTTCAGCGGTCTCCGGACCGGATATGCATATAAGTCAGCATAAGTATGCCCTAGAATGCTTCACAGGTTGCCTTGTGTGACTCCAGCTTAATGCCAAGCTCTATTCTCATGATGGTGAGCAGCTTTCAGATCCATCGGCCTATAGGAGTATGTATGGTGGGTGGTCTCCAGTACTTCACTCTGGCTCGCCCATAAATTAATAAATTTTTGCTTTTGAGTGGCCTATAGAAAGAAAGGTGAACTCCGCTCCGATCCAGTCAATAAGTGCATACTGCTCCAAAAGGGATTCCACGTCGTATTCCTCTGGCCATCCTTCCTTCTCAAGGTAGGCGCGAAGCCTTTCCCAATAGCTTTCAGTTCCAGCATGATAGCCGGTGTGATCAAAGAAAGAAATCCATATTTATTTATTTATAAAATAAGAGATCCGCGATCGGTCTCAACTGAAATGAAAGAGTCTCACATGCATCTCTTTATGAACTATTCTTCCTAGCCAAGACAACCTCTGGTCCGCTCATTAGTTCATACGGTTCGCATCTTCCCCTTGCCGCGGAATAGAGCAATTGGTTAGCTTTTCTCTCATATAACCTTAAGGTTACAGGTTCAAATTGTTCTATGTGCTTGTTTGGTTCGGAGAGTGCGCCACCTTGCTTAGATCCCCTGATCGGGTTAGGAGACGCTACAAGAAAAAGCAGTCGCTTAAGGGCTGAGGGTCTCGCTACTCCATTCCTCGCCTTTCTCTGTACTAAGGGCTAGAGCTTTAAATGCTTACTGGCTTAACGTGCCTGACTCTGATAGTGGGAGCTTGAGGAAAGGCTGACTGGCGCTTACTCCTATAGTAGGGGCCTAGTGGAATGCAGCTTTTCTAGTATGGGCTTTCAGTCTGGCTTTTGCTTTCGAACCAGCCTTTATCTCCGTTATTGATGGGGATCTTGTATTATATAGGAAAATATATATCCTCATTTGGTGCTGCTACGAGAGCAAAAGAAAGAAAACTATTGCACACGCCCCTCATTCGCCCTTTACTAATATAATAGAAGGTAAGGCAAAAGCAGCTTAAGCCCTTCCGACCACCGCCCGTTCCATCGCTTTTCCTGTATAGAATCACTCTCTCGTAATAGAACCGGGAAATCTCTTTAGAGAAGAAAAGTCCTAATAAAAGCGGGTAATTTAATTAGTTATTTTAGGAAGGCTCCCACGTGCCATTGATTTAGATGAATTAGCTGTTGCCGTTGGCGCTCTTCTCTTTTCTAAAGCAAGGAAGGAAGCCTTTCCTTTCATTCATAAGTCACACAAGAATTGCTCAAGGTTGCAGGCAAGGCGAAGAGCTCAGGGGTTATTATATTCAAGGAGGAGTCACTATACCTATAGTATATCTCTTTGGTATGAAATAGGCCCCTCCGAAAGAACTCCATCTATTGGTTTATGCGCTCCAGTAAGCGATTTCGTCTCAAGTGCTGCTTTTACGTTACGACTAGACTTCGTTGCCCGGCTTCTTATTCTTGCTTAGAGGGGGTTCTAATTCCTTTGGCTTAACCGATGGGGAGCTTTACGTTACGGGATTCACAAACTTGATAGCCGGTTAGGTTAAGCAAAGAAAGATGGAAACAGGGGAGTTGGCTGTTAAGTTTTTTTCCACTCTTCATAGGCGCAAAAAGAATAAAGAAAAATGAATGAATCCTCTTCGACCCCACACCAAGGGGGTGGTAGGCTTAGTAGGGCTCGAACCTACAATATCACCGTTATGAGCGGTACGTTTCAACCAATTAAACTATAAGCCCCTACGAATCTCTACATGCAATTCGCTCACTTCGGGAAGGAAAGAGAAAGAGGAGGCCTTTGCTCTATCTGCTTCTTCCTCTTCCCAGGAATGAACAATTGGATAAAAAATTTATTTATTTATATTGTTTTTTTATTATTGTTTATAGATAGATATAGAATATTATTATATTATTAGAATTAATTAGAAATTATAAAAATAATATAATTTAAGCAAGCGGCCCTTTCGCGACTCAAACAGCCGGTACACTTTCCGGCTCGCAACGGCTCAAATGGGCGGGGGCTCTCTATTTGCTTGCAATGCCGGCTATTCACCTTTAGTTAGAAGTAGAAGTAGAGGGCGCCGTTTGCCCCACACTTCAGAAAAAGTCAAAAAGTATGGATGAAGTAAGAAAAAGTACATAAGGAATAAGAAAGAAAAACTTGGTTACGGGAACCGAAGGTTAGGCCGACTACTTTAGTAGAGCTACACCTAAAAAAGTTTATTCCTGCCCCTTCCCCTTTCTGTCAATGTTGCCAATTCCCGGAATACTAATGTATCCTCCCTCGTGTATACAGTTGTCCAACTACTTTCTTCCTCCTCCGAGGAAGGTTCACTGGGGGGGCAGGTTCCGGATCTGGCTGCGGAGGCAAATTGAGATCGATACGCGGTCGCTTCGACGAGCTGACACCACTTTCGTCTCCGAGGGAAAGAGGAAATCTCTCCATATACCATATAAAAAATCACCCACTGCAGCCAAGAAAAAAGGCTCGAACCAAGTAAAGACCAAGTAAGAAAGGGCTTTACCTATCAAAAACATGAAAATAAATCGAAACAATATAGCTGAAAAACGATTAAGCATGATGCTGCTATTTTTTTTTCTTCCTTGGTTCTGAATGACGCATGCTTACTTTGGGACCTGCTTTCTCACTGCACCATCTTTACTTGAATGAAGAACGAACTGAAGAAAAAGATAGAACTCTTTCTTTCTGAAATCAGTGTCAAGTGATGCTGATCTGTTCTCCTACGATAATTGAAGTGCGAATTCCAGTTCTTGTTTAATCGGAAGACCCTTGACTCTATTTCCTATTTCTATTTATCGTATAATACTTCTTTCTTTCCATTAGGAAGGCGGAGCAGCAGTGCGGGGAAAGCAAGCCGTGAAGAAGGACCTATCCTCTCATGCTTCGCCAGCACCCAATAAGGACCACAAAGAGAAAGCAAACCCTCGGTCAATCAAAGCACGGCTAACCATGTCGTGAACAGAGTTCCGAGTCGCTAAGAGAGAGCTTATCCACTACATCTACATAAGGCTTTAAGAGGAGCAATTCCCTGTGTTAGCGGAACTAGGATAGCCTCGTAGAAGGAAAGAAAAAAGAGTTCAGGCGCTGTTCTCAAGTCTAGTTGACGAAGGGAAAGAGATTCAATTCATACTGACCGGTAGGCAAATCATACGGTATTAGGACAGGAAAGTAATTGATAGCGGTACACTGAACACAAAAAAAAGATTTTTTTTAGACAGTCACTATGTTGAGAGGATTGGTTCGACAAGTAGCACTGAATCTACTATAAGGAGTGAGTGTTATTATATAAGTTGACTCGCTTAAAAGAACAGAGTGAACAAAGCGTAGCGGAGTGAACAGAAAAATGGTTGAATTAGATAGCTCTCTCTATGTCCTTGTTATGTTTCCTAGGTAGATTTATTTATCGGTCGAGGTTCAGTACATCTGCCAGTCAGTCATAGGCACCACCTTTAGTCGGTATTCAGGGTTCCATTCTTGATTGATGTACCTACTATTGAAGTTCCTTTCGCCGACTCCTATCTGATCTTTTTCAGAGGCTAGCTGTAATCGCTTGTATGTGGGTCTCTCTTACGTAGCAAGCAAAAAAATTATGCGAGGTGCCAATCAAGTAGCGTGAAAGCGATACAGTAAGCGGACAAAGCGGTCAAGTGAACACTTTCCGAACACTAACCCAATTGGATGGGAAAGTTGGTGTTGCAATGAGGCAAACTCACAGACAGCTCTTAGGCCAGGAAAAAGGCTAGAGGCTGACTAAAGTTGTTCAGATAGCGTAGCAGGGACCAATCCGTCCAGGGTTCAGTTCAATATAGGCTAGCTAAGGCAACCAAAGCAAAGATCCCCTTGTCCACTTAGCAGGCAAAGTGAGCATTCACCAGCAAGACTCATAACAATGAGTGAAGCAAACTGCTGACCAAAGTCGAGGAGAACAAAAGCAGAAGCATGTTGGGAAGCTAACTGTCCCTAGCTCACTGGGGGTAACGCGCTCCGTGGAGACTGATTAGACCTTGAGCAGAGCTCTTCCTGCGGGTAAACGAGTTTAAACTCTTCCAGCATAAGTCTTTCATCCTATTATAAAATGGGCTTTTTTAGGGAGTGGTCGGAGCCTCGGCAAGACGTCTTCCGATCGAAACGTAGCAGCCTGAATGTGTACCTACAGGGAAATCCTGTCACTCACTTTCGTTCACCAAAAACAAGACTCAAAACGGCAGTTGAAAGAAAGGGTTGGTCAAAAAAGGGAAAAAGAGCCCGTGCCTCTTCCCTTTCATCCATGTCGCTATCGAAATGCTTAACGCCCTTCCCCCCGATTTAGTAGTTGTTGCGCGACTCTGACCATCTATGTAGACAGATGAGACGATCGATTCTATTCCTTCATAAGCTTTCGGAAAGATAGGGATTTATCCGGGAACACTCGCTTAGGTACGGATAGTAGTAGGGGCTGGCCTCGAGAAGGAGGTACGAGGATCATCGAACGGATTAAGTGGATTGGTTTATCCGGCTCGGTACGGATGGGAGGAAATTTGCTTCTTCGCTAACTAGTGTTGCTATGCCCAGCCGCAGCAAATGCTAGTCAGACAGCAAGCTGCCTTTACTGACATTCATCTGTATTTTCATAAGAATGATGTCATGTCCATGTCATATAAACCAGAAGGGAGAGCGGCTTTGCCTTGACTTACTTTGTCTACGATAGCAGTCGGTGAACAATAATCGGGGTAGGCAGTGTTTTGGATGCTCTGGTTCAAGACCTTGTAGTACAGGGCTCGCGAACTATGTTTGAGGATGTGACAGTTCTCCTCCGCCTCAAAGAGGCAGCTCCCGCAGTCGATTAGTTCGGACTGATAGTGGTGAACTGCACGACGGAGGCAGATCCAGCCGCATTCTATCACAGAAAGGAACCCGAGCGAGTAGTCCAGTAGACCGTCTTCCAGTCCTCTTCCTAATAGGTAAATGATTGGTTGGATTGAGGAGGCACCTTTGGGCAGGCAAGACAGACCAGAACAAACTCATAAGCAAGGGAGATTCTATTCGCAGGGAAGGAGTATATAAAAAAAGAGTTTGAGTTGATAAGGTCCTAAGCAAAGGGAATTCCCACGGGACAGGCTGTAAGCGAATTAGGATATGAAAGCTTATCGAATAGAAAGAAAGGAAAGCACAGTAAGAACTAGCGTAGCGGGACATGACAGCTGTGTCGGTCGTTCCTCCACTTGTGGTTGTCTCGACTGCATTCTCTTTTCTTTGGTATTCCCAAGTGAATGTAAACTATTTAACCAATCAGTAGCAGAATCCGAGATAGGCGAAGGAAATCCTTACACTTCGGAAGTAGAAGTCAACTCTTTGCCTTCTTGACTGCCAGCATCAAGACGAGCGGTTACCTCAGAGCAAACCTAGGATAAGGAATCTCTGTCTGGTTTTGAATGCCCCATTCTTTCCGCGAGTGGTTGGGTGGCCGAATACACTAACGCGGATAGGCCTTGTCAAGCTTTCAGCTAGGCTCAATAGCTCTCTTTGTAGCCATACTTAGGAGATCCCAGTCAAAAAAAAAAAAGAAGGCGCTGTTAAGCCCTATTCATTTCTCATAGCTCAAAGGAAGTCGAGCCCATATTACATTACCTAGAGCGAATGGACAGGCCAAATCAACCAACTCGGTCTTCATTAGTATGCTTACTCAGTGCTGTGAAACCAATGTTAAGGATTGGTCACGAGGGACAAATCCAAGACGGAAAAGGCGGGGGTCGCCCTAACGATTGTTCTACTCAAGAAAAATACACCCTCACAAGTTCCCGGTCTTTAGGGGAAAATAAATAGCCGCCACCCCGGACCACCTACTCACTCGCCCAAGAAAGTCACACCTAACTCACTCGCTCAACCCACACACTAGTAAAATATATTATGTTTACCAAATCAAATTGTGTCTTGAATAGGGAACATTTAAATCAGATGAGGTCGTATTCTAATAGTAATTGTAATCATACTATCATGAATGAGTTTTGGGATCAATTTCATAGGGATATAGAAGCTAAAAGACTATATAAAGAAGATGGAGAAATGTATAATGAGAAAGTTATTCAATTATTGAATGAGTACAAGAAGGAGAATCAATTAAGTAATAATACTATAGACCCATCGGAAAATGAATTAATAAAGTTACAGATGAGGATTGAAGATCTAACTCATAAAATCGATGAACCTAATATATTTAAGGAGACTCCAAACTTAATCAAACTATTGATAGGAAAGGATCTTATAAGCGCTAAATCATATTTGTATAAATTTATTCCTAAAGATATTTATAATAGTACTATTTCGCAGTTTGGTGAATATACGCTGGAGGCTATCATTATATATGTCCTAGGGATGTTGTTCCACAATATTAAAGAGTCCTCGGTTGTGAGGGTCTCTACTTTGTTGGAAATGCTAGATAGAACAGTTAGAACACAGGCAAATATAATAAAAAAGAAAAAATGTAGTACAGAAACAAGTAGTCGAGTTGATAGTAATAAGGAAGGTGATAGTAGTAAAGAAGGTGATATCAAGCTGAAAAAAGATACAAAATTTGTAATAGGTACAAGATTGTTCGAGTTCATGATTGAAAGACAAGTGATCTTTATTGAGTCAATTTCAGCAGATGATAAGAAAGCAGTAGTGAAAGAAAAAGGAAAGGGTTATTTAGAATCCAATTTATTCGCTGTATGTAATTTTGACTTAAGTATTCTCCCGTTGATACTCAATCTTCCAATGGTTTGCAAGCCGTTAGATTGGGTACACCCAACGGAAATTGAATTCCATTTTGACTTTGAAATAAGGAAGCCTTTTGTGTTATCGGATATGAGAGGTGGTTACTTAAGCAGTCCTACCTTAGATATATATAATAGGGTTGGTCTTGTATCATCCCATAACCTAATCAATTTCAATATAGAATTACATGATTATAAGTATAAGGAAATTTGCTCCATATTGAATGGGCTTCAGAAACAAGGATTACAGATAAATAAAAAGGTATTGGAGTTCATTAAGAAGAATCGTACAACTTTAGAAAAAGTAGGTCTTCTTATGCCTGGAATACTAGCACACGTGAATCTGAAAGAAGCCTTCGATCTTATGAGGGCATCTTATTACCAGAATAAGGCTGTAAATGGAGCTTGTAGCCTTGATGCTCTCTTAAAGGAATTAGCTATTAGGGTGCAAAAAGCTAGGTATGAGAATTTAATAATCAGGCTAGCGTCCGCATACGAGGATTATGTCTTCTATCTGCCAGCCTTTATGGACTTCCGGGGTAGGATCTACCGATCTGGTATCTTGCATTTTCATGAGCGTGATTTAGCTAGAAGTTTAATAGTCTTTGCTAACAATCATCAAGAGGAAGAAGGAAGCAACCAGTCGACAAAGGACATAGTAGCCACTGCAGCTGCCTTTAAGTATAAGAAATTCGATCTTTATGATGATGCTCTTCAATGGTATAAGGAAAAACAGAGTTTGATCTATGCTTCTGATGAGAGTTTAATAAGCTTCGCTAAGGGTGCTAGCGATCCATTTCAGTTCATAGCCAAGGCCCTGTGTAACGATGGAGTTCAAGAATATAATAGAATACCAATAACTCAAGATGCTGCTGCCAGTGCTTACCAGATCATGAGTTACTTATTGCTTAACGAAGAAATGGCTAGGAGAACGAATCTTATTGCCCACCCAGATGGGAAAATACAAGATGTATACACGTACTTGCTCCAGGATTTTAAGGAATTTATTCATCATCGAATAAATGATAAGTTTAAAATGGAAATCATTGAATCTAAGTTAGATAGAAAGCTCATCAAGATCCTATTCATGCCATTGATCTATGGGAAGACATTGATCAGCATGGAAAAGGATATTAGGCTAAAATATGGTCCATTACTAAGTATAAAGGATAGCTATAACCTCGCTAAACTTAGCAATGAATTTTGGCTCTATAAATATCCAGACATAGCCAATTTGATGAAGTTGATTTCCATCATTAGTTGGTTTTGTTCAGCAAAGGATAGAACTGTTCTCTATAGTATAGAGTATTTCACTACAAAACAGGATTATATGTCTTTCGTAAAAGAAGAGATAATGATTTATGAAAGGAATACAAAAAAGAGACGACGGGTTACTCTAAGTGTACCTACTACGAAGAGGGATAGGCGAAAGACTCAATCCTCAACATGCGCCAACTTTATTCATCAAAAGGATGCATACATAGCCATGAAAGTAGTAGAAGAATTATTGAGTCAACGTGCAGCTATCTATACCGTACACGATAATTTTATCACCACTCCGCCTTACGTAAAAGTAGTCCCTGATGTATATACCAAGGTCTTTATTAATATGGGTCCTCCACTTATAATAATTAATGAATTTATCTTAATAAATCTGATTCATCCATACTACCAAACTCAAGATGTTAATAATGTATCACCCTTATACTATCACAAGAATAAAGATCCCATACCATCTGATTATCTTACAGATTTCTTGAATTCACTTTCACCAACTAAAGATAAAAAGAAATGGCATACAAAGGTGTCAGACTTTATTAAGTATTACAACACCTATGTAGATGCTGTGTGCGGTAATCAAGTGATTAATTCAGAGGAGCCATCTAATGAGGAATAGATTTAAGAAACTCCTAGAGAACAGAAGTCATAATTACAGCGTGCACTTGGTGTAAGACCTTCGCAGTATAATCCACCAGAACCCTGAATCGACAGGCGCAACTCTTCTTCTTAATATTGATATTCATATTAAGGAAGGAAGGGAATGATTGAAGATGGGTAAGGCAAGCTTAGACCTTACTAAAGGGGTGGTTTTCCTTCGGGGAGCTAAATGTTATTTTCATTTTTTCGAGATAACCTTTCTATTATATCCAATAAATCCAAGTCCTATATACGTGGCCACTACTAAAGAAAGGGAAATACATACACTATTTTTCCTACTATATAGTTATAGTACTGGAAAAGCGGAGGGAGGGACCCATTTGAGGCATTGATATCTTTCTCTTTTATTTTGCTTCTTAGGCTTCATTTCAACCTTTTAAGCTAGGTTGACTCTTGCTAATGAGTCTTTTTTTTATCCATCTATGTTATTTTTCTTTTGTCAGGTTTTTCCTTACCAATTTTTCAGTTTTCTTTTTTTATCCAAGGTAAAAAGACACACTCTGTCTTGTATGCTAAGAGAAAGTTCCCTTAGCCGTGCAGTCAGCGGTACTCCGTCAACAGTGCTGTCTACGGATCCTTCCCGGGATTCGGGTTAGTCCAACCAAGAAAGACATGGGAATTTTTGGGCCTTTTTTCTTCTCTTACGAAATTGCTAGAAAACAACTTCTTCTATTCCGAAACGCTCCTAAAAGGAAGCTTTCTCTTATATACGATACCACTAGCGGGCGACTCTCAGCATCCACCTTCTGCTTTGTAGTAGTAAAGGAAGATTTTGAACCCCAACGGCAAAGGAACTAATGCCGCTGATAGGAAAGACATAGACTGTATGCCCACTTACCGCTCTACCACTTCAATTCAATGACGGACTTCACCTACCGAACATTTACCTCTTGACTTGACCTCTTGTCCGACTACAGTTCTTAACCCAAATCAAAGAAAACAACAAAAATACTCGACCTTGGGCTTAATCTCAAGGTTTTTCTCTCTCAGGGCTAACCGGGTATGAACTCATACCTTATAGTTAGCGCACCCTGTTTACCCCCATATCCTCGCTTTCGAAGACTTCAAAGACCTAGAGACTGATCCTTATCTGACTGATAGACAGACATAACACATACGGGAGAGAGAGAAAGACAGAGGAATTCCGCCCTAAAGGAAAGGGGCTTCCCATGACCTGAAGAAGGAATCGAATTGATATCGTTCGTGAACCAAGAAGGGAAGGAGAGTCTTAGAAAGAAGACCGGTTTGCCTTCCTTATCTATCTTCTCTTAGTCGTTCCAAGCGGTACCTTCAAATAAGAACCTTGCCCCTCACCGAAGGAACTCTTGTTCACGACTTTCTTCCGTTCTAGCTTTATTCTGGAGTAAGAAAGGATCTTCACCTACGGGGACCGGCTTCGTGGACGAGAAAGAATAGAATCAAGGGCATAAAGGCCAGGAAAGGAATCCGTGCCAAGAGCGGCTACGACTACGAGAGCAGTTAGCTTAACACTTTAACACCGGTTACGCCCTTCTTGTCTTTTGCAGTGGTTAGGAATTAAATTGCTAGTCTGACAACGGCTTATTCTTGAACAAGAACCATGGCATGAGATGCCTCTTCCTTCGGCGAGTAGGGAATTTTCCTTTTCTTTGAGGTATAGGGGCAGAATGTCTATCTGGCTGTGTTCCAATTCGTCTATCGTCTTGTTGTGTAAGATGTAATGGTTTTGTTTGAGACTCGGATGAAAGGTTCTCACAAGGGCTTTTGCCTCTTGAAAGCCAGGAGCCACAACGGTCTCATTCCAATCTGCCATATTCCGTAAGGAAGCAAGAGCCTAAACTGTGAGATCGCAGGAAGAAAACAACGTCTAATCACCGTGTCCGGATCTGGGTATGATTGGTCCCAGATATGTCATATAGCCTACTGGTTTCTTGTTGAACTTCAGGAAAGGTCAAAGACGTTCGGGAATCTGGGGTTCAAAATAGCAATAGCTAATGTTTAAGCATAGTGGCCATTGAAAATAGTGCCGAGTCATCAGTCCGTCTTTCAAAGAGAGCATGGGATTTACCCACTACTAGAACGAGGAGAGGCCTATCGGATGAACGCATTCCATGTCCGATTCTATTCATGAAAAGAGGACATTCACACTGTGTGCGTGGGTGTGGATATCAATTCAATTGTTTGGGAAGATAACAACAAAGAAAGGGCTTACGACGAATGCCCTGTTTCGGAGGGATTGTTTGCAGGTATTTTATTAGCGGAGGACTAGTCGTCAGAGCAGAATGGCATGAAGATCGGGATATGACTCTTACTCTTCGAGACAAGAGCATCTCGAGCAATGGCTAGTGACGGAAGACGGACTAAGTGAAGACATTTCAAGCACTCGCGCTAAAGCAGAAGATGCGGCTTAGCCAGCTGCACTCTTTGATCGAACCGTCTGTTGTAATTCTTTCTTTCCTTTTTATGTCGAGATTGGCTTGGTGTTCAGTGCATGGGAGGGGAGGTATAATAAGAGGAAAGCTCTAATAAAGGCATTGGTCTCCCCCTAGCTACCGGGGAATCAGAGACGGGAACTCTTTCCTATAGAATCTGATACTATATTTTAATTATTAATAGAAGCCACGTCTTCACTTCCCTATGAGTACGATATAGATAGAAAGGGCAAGCACTGCTTGATAGCCTACCTACTCTCCCACCTTTAAAGAAGGATTTAGGGAATTGGAATTGCTTTCGCCCAGAGAAGAGATTGGACAACTCATCTTGAGCAGACCGATAAAGGACGAGTACGAGTGAAAGCTTTTTACCGAGCTTGACAGAAGGAATAGTAGTTTTCAAAGGTCTTCCCCAACCGTAAGAGAAATCTCAAGCTATAGGCCCTAGGCCCATACCCAAAGAAGGTATATTATCTTAGTTATTAGAATCAGTCCTTTCCCAAGCAAAGCATCTGTCTGGCCTTGGAGCTAGGCCCTTCTCCTTGGCTCAGTTTGTTCCCACGGACTATCTATTCTCAAGTTAGTCCCCATCGGCGATTATCACTTATAGAATATTCGAGAAAGTTACCTAGGCATAGATTGGGTTCCAGGTCGTGGTCATACTCACCTTCCTCCGGCTTATCACCCTTAGCTGGATTTCAACCTCAACGATGTCAACTAAACCCGAGCTTGCAACCCCTCTAAAGGAGAATCAGTTACTGGCGATAGAAGGGAAGATCCTTTTCTCAGTTGATGGAGTGAAAGCACCTTGAGGCTTATTCCCTCGCTTTCCATAATATGTCAAGCCCTCGCATTAGCTATTAGAAATAGAATATAGAAAGAAGAAGATGCCTGTGCCCTACTTGCTTCCTTCTTTATTTCAATTTCTCTTGGAAAGGGTTCTTTCAGACGAGGTTATAGAACTTAGAGTTCGAGGGCTGCGGTAGAGTCGACTTATCTGATTTTTATGTCCGGTTAGAGGGAAATGCCCTTCTTTAAACCCAAACCCGAAACAGATGGAAAGGAAGTACTCGTAATTCCCATAGGTAGACCACACGCAACCTTATTAGTATACATTTCAGGGCATCAATTCAATACTAAAGCCTAATTCTCGTAGGATAACTGAACTTTCCCGCGAAACCACAACTACGATCAGTCCTTGCCGTGTGAAGCTAGCCTGATAATCCCTCGACCATCTGAGGGCTTCTAGGGGCACTTGCTCAAAGAAAGAAGAAAGACATAGAAGAAATTCGAGAGCATCCCCACCCGCAATCAAGGCATGAATTCCTTTTGGTAACCCCCACGCTTTTAAAGTATTAATTGCTTTGAGGGGGCATCGAGATTGGACCAACCAAGCAATCAAACGGGGTCTCCATAACCAGTCAATAGAGCTTCTTCGGAAGCAAGACCCGCCAGAAGAGAACCTAGGTAACCAAGCCCCTCAGAGAGGAAAGGAGGCACTCGCCTTTAGATCTCGAAACTCTCCTTTAGAATGGAATGGTGGAAAGACACCAACCCCTAAGTCAAAGGCGCTGCTACCTAAACTAACCATGGAATGAGGGGCAGGGGCCGTACTCGTCTTAGAGCTAGTTTATTATTAAATCTAAAAAGGATAACTTCATAACCTAATAACACCGGATTTGCCGCATCGGGCTCTCGCTGTGCGAACAATCTTTCTAGAAGAGGGGGACTTCTTCGGGTATCGGTTTAGGGCTCCGCTTTCTTTTGAAAGAGCAGAATATGAGTGTTATAGCAAAAAGAATAAAGAAAAAAGGGACTGTCGGCTAGTCAGATGTTGGATATTTTTTCTTTTGCGAATCCGCTGTCTCGACCCCTTGTGTAAGCATACGTGTCGGTTGAAGCGTCTACTGATACGTACTCAGGCGCTTCCCTGGATTCGGCTATGGGTGGGAATTCAAATGTGGGTTTATATGCCAATTCTGTACCCTCGGATAAGGTGAGAAGGCTGGTTCTAAGTGTGCAAAGTTCCAGATATGTTTCGGATGCCTGCCTTTCACTCTTATCTTAATAGAATATATTCTAGCTACCTTTCTCCGGGCTCCTAGGCTAAGGCATATCCGTCTTCTTGCTTCAAAGAGTCCCTTACTCACAAGTAGTACAGTTAGAAAGGAAATAAGAAAGTTTTATATTAGAATAGTATAGGCAACAAAGGAAGAAAAAAGGGGGGATAGGCAGACAGAGGTGAAGCGGCTTACCTTCATTTCATTCCAACCTAAAGATAAATTTCGTATATAAAGAGGGAGTATTTTCATTATCAAAAGAAGCCGCAACTGCGTCTGCTAATGGCCTTGGAGCAGAGATGAGGAATTGGTACCTACGCTTCCAAAAGAATGCCCCGCCTTTTCTATAGAAGAAGGTCGCTCCTTTGAGCTAGAGTTAGGGAGAATCTATCCAAGGATGGAACTTCTAATAGCATTTGGAAGAGGTAAAGGCCTTTCCTTTGTCGAATGGGGATTGCTGACATGAAGTCAGTGTGAACTTCTAGGGATTTGGTTGGAAGCACACCGACTTCCCTATGATAGGAATGTGAGTTCTAAGAGCGGCCTTCCCATACCATATACGAAAACTTCGGATATTAACTTGAGAGACCCGACTTGCCTATCCTATATTATTATATTATATTAAATAACCTTTCCTTAAGGATTTTTCCAATCATTAGAGTGGTGTCATCCCCTTTCATTCATGTCTGATGGATAAAAGTCCGTAGGCTTAACAGTCGATTAGGTCAGTAGCGGAATGCCATTTGACCCACCTGAGAAGTTAAATAGCGCGTTCAGGCACTCGGGAGAGGAGGAATCGAATCCCTATTGAAGTCCCACCCCATAGAAAGGGCTAACCTCCTCGTTAGCCTATGAATACGAGAATCTTAGTTATGTTCAAGCACTCTTTCGGGCGAGTGAGTCACGTGCGTTCAAGTCAAACCAAAACAAGAGAAAGTAACTCGACCTTAGGCAGAGGTTTTCCAACCATTCCATTGGGAGTCCCATCATTCAGACGGACAAGACAGATGTCGAGGCAAGAAGCCCCGCAAACGCAATTCAAGAGGGAAGTGCGCCTTCCACCTTATTCGAGTTTCAGATCTTGATGTTACGGCCAGTGCCACGAGAGTTGAGTTGAGAAAGGCAATGAAGCGGAAAGGGACCGAACGTGTCCTATTGAGAAATGAAAGAATATGAGCTCAAACCCGCACTAGAACGACAAGGAGAAGTCGGAGCTCCCTAAACCCAAACTCGGTCGGTAGGTATAAGATGAGCTGGTAGACTGAAAATCTTACCCTATTTGAATTGAAGATTTGTTTGTTAAACTGTTGAG
>JANUWF010000344.1:0-10321 GCA_026120185.1 Voacanga thouarsii
GTTGCATGCTTATGGTGTAGGAGAACACTGGGTTCTGCTGCATCCTTTGAACAATTTCAGTTAATGTGTTAAGATGTTTTTGGTAGTTTTGCCTTTGTTTATTTTTCTTTATGTTCCGGTTTATCTTCCGGAATACAATTATACAAGACATGTGGAATTTGTGAAGTAGAGTAATAGAGATGCCAAGGCATCTAATCTACTGGTCCATCTATTATTTTATTTTCCATTATAGTGGTGGAAATTGGAATAGAAATTGGTTATTGTAGGTTTTAGGTAGCACGATGAAATAACTGTATATTGTAATTGGTTTAAGTTTTATAAAAGATTCCCCAATGCCTTAAATGATATTTCTATTATTAATATATTGGACTTTATTTGTCTAGTTGAAATAACATTGGGCCAAAAATGCAGTGGCCAAACTGGATGTTGTACAGATCCCTAGTTTCAATTGAGGGACTGTATTAGAGAATTTATGTTATGGTGAGATTCTCTGAAATTAAAGCACTATTTGTTCCATCTATTTAAAACAAATGGTTTAAAATTAAAGAATTGAGTTTTTGTATGAGGTTAAGAGTTTTAATTTTGTGGTAAATATATTGGAAACCATTTGTTTTAAATAGATGCTGGAACCAAAAGACAGATTTTCTTTAATTTAAAACCAAGTTTTTCTCTCTTCGCTAGAGGGCTTACTTGGCTTAAAGATAAAATATTTTTAATGATAAGAAGAGTAGATTTCTCTAGAGGTGAATCGTTTTCTTGTCTTCGTACCAACTTGTAGCAATTGAATCAGAATCTGCAATTATTAACTTAGCGAGAGCTAATATAGACTTTTTCGTAGCGAGTGTGCCTAGTTTTTTTCTCGGAATGCTATGAACTTTTTGAAATTCATCATATGCTAGGTATATTTGGCATGAATATAAGCATGTTTGTCAATCATTTACCATCTTGCAATGATGGTTTATTAATAATCACAAAGGTAACAAAAGCTATTTTATAAAATTGACATTATGGCAATTCTATGGATATTGTACTTTTTTTCTCTGACTGCATTGCTTCAACCATATTCTTCATTGTTCTGGAGCTGTTGTTCACTGGATCACATCATGTGTATTTTGCAGCTGAATTTAAAAAGAGTTATTTTGTTTGTTAGAATTAATATGTGAAAATAGAATTGGAAGTGTTAGAAACTCATAAAATTGAATTTAAAGTTACATTTGGTAGTCGATCGTATACTTCTTGATACATTATGTTCTATGTATGTGACTTGAATTCTAGGTCATCTTCGTGTGTCATGATTTTGATTCTTCTTGGTGATTTGACTCTTGAAAGTGCAACATACAATTGTCTATGAGAAAACACAGGTTTGGTAAGTACAGTCCAACATTCGACAAAGTTTGTCCTTGACTTTTGTTGATTGTCATTGCATAGCATATGTTCACTGGAAATTGCCTTCTTATCATTGTGAAAAGAATCTTTGAATCTGTCGAAGACATATCTATTCTTGGTATACATACTTTTTCTCCTATTTTTGAACCTGAAATGATACGTGCTTCAATGACTCTTTTACCTGTTTATGTCACAATTAGCCTTGTGCCATTCAATAATCCTTTTCTAGGGTTGACATTTCTCAATAGCATAATAGGCACGTTATTTTTAATATGTAAAACATGAGCAGGTATACCTGAGAAACTGATGTTGTTTAGGTATTCTGTTGGATATATATTTTCTGCATCTTTCATTGGGCCTATGACATTATCTATTCTATCTGCACTTATACATTCAGTAACAGATCCTGGTACTTTTTCCAAAGTAAAATTATTCAACTCTGCAACTGTTTCATTCCTTGGTGTTAGGATTACTCTGTCCATCAAGTAGCTCAGATCTGTGTACCTTTCTTGAAAATTTGGATAAATAGAGTTGAATATTGTTTCCACTGGATCACCATTGGCTTCTAGCATCAAATTTCTTGGGATTTTGATCCATGTAGGTTCATTATCATTTCCTCTACACTTTGCAGGTTCTGTACCTTCTCCTATTCTCAGTATCCAGTTGGCAAAAGATGTTAATTCTTCAGTCTTTGCTTATTGTAATTCATTTCCTTCTTTAAGCCTCATGTTCTCGGATAGTGTAAGGACTTCACAGTGGTTCCATAACTCTGATTGATTGATTGTCAAATTCACTATATCAGCTCTTTGACCTCTCGGTACAACAGGAAGAATTTGACGAAAATCTCCCCCCAATAGCACTGTTTTACCTCCAAAAGGCTTGTTCTCATTAAAATTTGTTGCCGTTCTTTGTATGTCTTTGAGCATTTTTTCAACAGTCTCAAAAACATATTTTGAATTCATAGGAGTTTCATCCCAAATTATGAGTACTGCTTTTCTTATTAATTCTGCAAGCTGAGTATTTATTTTTATTGAGCACGTAGAGTCTTCTGAGGTTATAAGAGGAATTTTGAATCTGTTGTGTGCCGTCCTTCCACCTGGTAGTAGTAACGATGCAATCCCTATTCAACGTTGTAAATAACTATTTGTCATAAAAATGATGCATTAGGAAAGAAGATGTTAGAATGTGAATGACAATTAAATAATTTTAGGGGATGTATAAGAAAAGTAGTACTTGATGATGCTACTGCAAGGACTATCTGTGATTTTGATCTTAGCTTGTTGATAATTGTTTTGTAGAGAAATGTTTTGCCTGTGCCTCCATAACCAGATAAAAAGTACAGATTCCCTTTATTATAATCAATTGCATTTATGACCTTTTCATATATATCTTTTTGTTCTGCATTTAATTGTGCATATATAACTTCGTGTTCTGCTCTCAGTATATTTGTATCATACATAATTTCTTCTCTAATGCATGTGTTTTGTAGATCCTTCAGCAACTCTTGATTTGGCAAAGGCATTCCTTCTATTTCTTCTAGACTTCGATCTTACTTTTGAAGTAGAATTTGTAACTCTCTTAACGTATAGCTTTTGACCTGATCTTCTGAGAGATGTAAAGATGAAAATCGAAGGACTTTTCTTTGTCTATATTCAATATCATCACTAATTTTTGCCCAATTTACTTCCTAGAGATTCTTGACATCTGCAACGTTACAAAAAGTAAGAATTGTGACAAATAAATCGCGTAGTTGGCATCCTATTGCCCATTGAGCTACTTCATCAATTGTTTTGTGCCATTCTCTATCATCTTGCGGTAGATCTCTTGCATAGCATGTCTATTTGAAAGTTGAATATATTTTATCGTCATATGTTTTAATTTCTTCATAGCTTCTAGGTCCAGGGACATGGTTAGATAACATTCGCATATAGTATCTTTCCCCTAAGGCTGGATGTGCGAAGGTGATTCGTCCAATGCACTTTTTGCTTTTCCTCTTTTTCCATACTTTTTATGTTCTGTACCAGCAATAATCACTACAAGAAAAATGCACTTTAGCGACGAAAATTAGCGACGGCTTTGTTACCGTCGCTAATTTGCGACGGAATAGCGACGGCAAACAAAAAATTTTAATTTAAATTTATTTTTTAAAAATTTGTCAGAAGCCATAGCTAATCCCTTGCCAATTAGCGAGGGATTAGCGAGGGACTAGCTACTACGTAGCTAATCCCTCTCTAATTAGCGAGTGATTAGCTACGGTAAATGAAATTAAGACTAATACTAATTAATTGTTCAAATGCCGTAGCTAATTCCTCACTAATTAGCAAGGGATTAGCTACGGCATACGTAATTAGAACTTACAAAAAATTAATTGAAAATGCCGTAGCTAATCCCTCGCTAATTAGCGAGGGATTAGCTACGGTATTGTAATTAACACTAATATTAATCAATGCCGTAGCTAATCCCTCGCTAATTAGCAAGGGATTAGCTACAGCTTATTGTCTCTCGCTAATTAGTAAGAGATTAGCTACGGTTTCAGAATCCCTCTCTAATCCGTCGCAAATTCCTCGCTAATCCGTCGCTAATTTACAAAAAAAAAATACTATATAATTAATATAAAGAACAAAAAATCACAACAATATCAATAGCCTAGTAGTGGAGCACGTGCTCCTCCACAACAAGGACACGGATTCAGCCCCGTGTCGATATAATCTCAAAAAATTATCTGGCGAGTCGGGTCGGGTCGGTGATCGGGCCGAACCGGTTACGCCGGGTCTTGACTAATTAATTTTTTTTTAAATAAAATTCATTGGTCGTCGCTAATCCGTCACTAAATTTAGCGACGGATTAGCGACTGACCTTAATTGCAAATTTAATTATAAATATCATTACTTAATATCCGTCGCTATTAGCGACGGATTTTTGGTCCGTCGCTATTAGCGACGCCAGTCTTAGCGAGGGTAAAAATCCATCGCTAAACTCAATTAGCGATGGATTTGACCGTCGCTAAATTGTTGTTTTATTGTAGTGAATCCAATGGGAATTCTGCGTACTTCAACTTTCTTGCATTTGAGTCTGCCTTGTTCATTTCGAACCATTCTGTAAACATTGTCTTCTTTGCATCTTCAGTCATTGGTATATTAGGAAGACAACTGTTATTATTAAATATGATATTCTACTCTTCATGAAGATGGAACCCCAATCTCTGGATTGCTGGTGTTCGAAATTGGATATCAAACTCATATATTCTCTAGGATGCTTCACATGTTGATATGTATTTACAATCTAAAAAAGTTTTGACTTCATTCAAATTCTGTGCTTCTGATTTAACGTGCATGTTGTTTTCAGCCTGATTTTTCTCTATGACATCTGTTGTTCTATCTGGACCTTTGTTGAGATATTTAAATAAATATTTAATGGCTTTTGATTGACTGCATATTTCAACATTAATATGGCTTTGATATTTAAGTAATAAATGAAGATTGTATGGGACTACAAATCTATTGTCAAGGAAGAAACCATTCTTCTCAATGGTTATAGATGTATCTCGTCTTCTGTAGATAGTATATCCTGATTCATCAATTGATGTTTTTTTATGAAAAGACTTTGGAAAATGCTTTGAACAATGTCCTGTGTAAAAATGAATGTATTAGATTTTAACCAACAATTTGTACTATTTTTCAGATATTGGTTCATTGAAGAAAATTTTACCATGTACCATGTATGGTGAGTTCTCGTATCCAATTTCGCATGGTCCATGCATCATGAATTCTGTGACACTTTTGTAGGCAATGAAATCAATAAGTGGATCAGGAATTTCGGCCGATATTATGTTGTCTAATTCTTCAGGTGTCTTTTTCTTTGAACTTTGATGTAGCCAAACGATAATGTGTGCATGTGGTAGTCCTCTTTTTTAAAATTTGATTGTGTATATAACTGTTTTACAAAAGTAAAAGGTAAGTTAAAAAAAATAGATATAGAATTTCTAAAGCAAAAAATTTTGCAAATATCTTTGTCTGAAGTAACATACTTGAATCTACTTGGCCAAAAATTTTGTTCTTTAATATGTCATTGATCATATCATCAAGTTTCATCTTGAATACTCGAACCTCAATTTCAGGCCAGTTTTCTGGTCATTGGTCGGATATCTCATTTAAGAGGTCTGTTATTTCTAGCCAATTAGGATTGGCAGTAAATGTGATGAATAAATCTGGGTTACCAAAGAATCTGCATAGTGCCATAACATCTTGATAGTTCTGAGCCAAATACCGAGGTCCCCTAGTGAATGTTGATGGGAGTATTGTTCTTTTGCTAATCTTTCTTGAATCTGTATCACCGCGATCAATTGCATCTTGTATATTTCTATATAATTATGTTCGCAAATTGCCTTGATTTTCTGAAATCCATTTTAGCCTTGCCTGTTCAATACTTGTATAAGCATCTACAATGAATTGTTGATATAGCCTTCCTGAGTGAACCAAAGTGGCTCATTCACTGCGTCTATATTGAAGTACATGTGCATAGTATTTCCTCATTTTTACATAAGATCTCTTTGTTTTTTTCCTTTGTCTGTCTTGTACATAATTGATTTTCGGATGATATCCATCTTCCCCATATGGAAAAAGTAATGGATATTGCATAGCCATAAAAGAAGGATGCAAATAGCTTATACGTAGTAGACTGCCAGATTTCATCTCAACAATGATGTCACGATCCTACGTTGTTTTATTCAGATTCCCAACAATTAGAGCCGCAATTTCTGATGCTCTAAGTGCATCATACTATCTTGCTGTGATGCAATCTGATTTTGAAATTAGGTATTTCTCTTGAGGAGTATTTATCTCTAGCCATTCGAAAAATTTCACCAACTCATTCGTAGTAGTGATATCATGAGTTATTGTAGTATATCTGACATGTTAGATAAACTTAAGGACCTTTCATCCATTTTCCTAGTATTTCCTACTGTTGAGTTGTTGTGTGATGTCGGCTCTTATTTTCATGTTATGCTGTCTTTTGTTCATTGATTGAATTCTGTTCTGGACCTCATTTTTTGTATCATGAAAATAGAGCTGGATAAAATGTGCATCTACTCCATCTGTCAGTATTAATGACCCAAGTCTATGATAATTTTCACCGTTGATTCTATAAATATATGGTCCAGCTCTTTTATTCACTTTATCATCAACTTTTGCACCCATAGAAGTCATTGAGAACATTGAGTTGTATGCTATGATATTTTCCAGGAATGTCCTTGATTTCTCATCATTTACTCCTGTCAGCAGACTCTTTAGAGGCTCAGGTGGATCTTTCCTTTTTGGTTGTCAGGCTCTTCCTTGTTTACAACATAATTTGAATTTTGGATACCATCTCTTTGGTTGGCCCTTGATTTTCTCTTGCTCCTAGAATATTGCATCACAATGCGTGCATTGAAGTGTAGGAGATCCATAATGTAGCACATGGGTTGTTGAAGAATCTGATTTGATATGAAATAACCAATTTGTTAGCTATTATTTGCAGTATATGGTACATAGTTTGTTTTCAGACCAGATATGATAAATGAAAATGGTATAGATTAATATTACCCATAACGTATAACATATGATAAAAAAATTTGTGGTCTGAATGTTACCTGTTCGAATATTCATTGACGCTGTGGTAGATGTTGCATCATTTTTTTCAGTGTACTGGGAATGGACCTTTTGTTTTCCTCTACGTATATCAATCCTCCGTTTTCTATGCATCATTGCTTTCTTTTCTGTATTTGTTGTTCAATATCAACTATATAACTATAACGAAATTTTGTTGAAAAGTATTCTATTAATAAAAAATGTTACCTATATTGTGTATGTCTTGCATTTAGAAATCAGTAGAAGAGATGCTTTCTAATATTGGATCTCTTTTTCTTTTATTAACTTTATTAGAATAAGGCTGTTTCCTTTTGCTGTCCAAAGCTTCCTTTCTTCATAATCTATTTTCTTTTGCCTTGTCTTGTTGTAATGAATCTGCATAAATTCATACATCATATTAATCAAAGTGTATTGATAGTAGTAAAACAGATTTCCTTCAGCTATTGTTTTTTATCTTGGGAAAATAGCTTCATGTCCAAATAACTTGCTTACGCATATGGAAGTTAGCTTCGGCACTTAGGTCGTTGAAGGTGGACATCAATATTTGTACGTTGTTGAGTGTTAACTTGTATAGTTTGTATTGTTATCTTCAGGTGCCTGCACTGTGTAATTTGTAGCAAGTGGAGTATGATGTAATATTGTTTGCTTAGATTTGATGGTTTTTAAAGAAGTTGTTAAGTGTGCTTATTTATGCGCATTGTATATGCAATTGAGTGGGCAATATTTATGTATTTGTTTTGGTTATTTATCCCATGTTGCTTCGGTAATTTATTTAGCTTTTCCATGTCCTTTGTGAAATCCAAATTTGCATTATACCATTTATTGAAGCGCGGATTCCGCAGAGGTACAATAGCTATAAGATATATAACATGTGTGTTGTGTATAATGAATTTGGTAACATTCATCAAATAAATAATATGAAGGGTCATTTCATGGATTACGTGTAGATAACTAATACAGAATGCATCTGAATGCTTATTTAATTATCGGAATTGCATCCTGTAATATTTATTAAATCCATTGTTTTCATGTGAAAGGACTTCGTCCTTTAGATTTGATTGGTATGGAAGGATAAATGTTGTGGTATTCGTTGGATGAATAATTGGCATTTGGAAGGTTTTTTTTGTTGTGGGAAAATAATGCAAAAAATAAATTTTTTAAAGACTATATTTTCAAAAATTTGAAGAGATGCATTAATTATGTGAGTAATCTATTTTCCTATAAATATATAGATATTTACAGAGTGTTGTTCATTGTTTGTCCTTGAAGGAATTGACAATTTACAGAGCATGTTCACAGTGAATGAAAATGGAGAACATGAACATTAAACAGAGTATTGGCACAACATGGTGGCTTGAAAACATACCTCTTAGAGCCTTAAAACTTGAAGAACGGATTGAACCTGAAGAACAGCTTTCTTCTTCATTCGTCCATGATCGCCAGTGCACTGCATCCTTTCTTCCTTCTTCTCCGGTGAGAATGAACACTCCGGTGAATGCTTGCTTTCCAGTTCACGGAATATTCCACAGTCTAATTTTCCGTTGGTGAGCACATAATGGGATGGAGAAGATGAAGATCAGATCATCTCTTTTCCTCATAGCTTTCGGTCCTTTTGTTTTCACTGTTTGGCTTCTTCAGTTCACAGAAAGCCAGTGAAGAAAACCAAAAGCCACGAGAGAGAGAGAGAGCCAAGAGTCATCGGAAAATATTTTTATTTTTTCCTTTTTCTTTTATTTTATTTTTTCACACAGAAAGCTAAGAGTCATGAAACCAAAAATAATTATTTTGATAAAAATAATATTTCCGGGATTTAATACCCGAATATTATTTATAAAATAAATTTTGGTTTTACCCTAAACTCTTCTAAACTATGTCCAAAAAAATCCTATGGTCCAGGCTATTGAGCCAAAATAATATTTATTATTTTTCTTGGACCCGAAAAGTCCAAAATAATAAACATTAATTATTTTTTGTGGGATTAAATAAATAACCCAATAAATAATTAATGAACCCAAATGAATCAAAAAATAATTAAACTTTAATTATTTATTTCTTGTGATTTAATTAAATAAATAACCCAATAAATAATTAAGTAATAATTTTTTTTCTCTAGTTTAAGTCCTGGTTAATTTTCTAATTATTCAAACTAGACCCAGGCCCTGAATAATTAATTAACCCATTAAACCAGATAATAAATTTCTCTCCATTTATTTTATTCCAGTCCAATAATAAATAAAACTTCGTGAATAAAATAAAACTCTCTCAATTGACATCATTTTCTCAACCCAAAAATTAATTAGGACTTACGGGCTATTCCGAGGACCAAAAAGACACATCGCCTTAGCTACTAAAATGACCAAAATACCCCTATTATATAAATAGATGTATTTTGCATTTTAAATATTTTCTAATATCACCATAAGAAAATATTGACCCCAAGGACAATGCTGCATTAGCAAAGTCTTAGACCTACAAGTGAAATGACTAAAATACCCCTCTACACATTGTCGTACATTTAGAGAGGAAGAACTGTACTAACACCTCTCTAAATGACATCTACCATCCTTAGGCTTCTAGTCCAATGATCCATGACTTCCTGGAGTGTTTCCGCTTTCCAAGGGAGCTACCCTAAAGCGAACATCCAAGTCACGTTTCCCAGGGCCCTGGATATTTAGATCATTCGGATAACCACAATGGGCGATTTAGTGTAGAAACCATCTTATACAAGTCGGTCTTAACTAACTAGTCACACATACCCAACATGCAAGTATATTAGCCCTACGATAGAACCTCAACTATAGCAAATCAAAGTATATGCTTCCAGTTTCGCCAGACCACCAACTCATACTCAAGTTATAGAGTACTAGTCCACGTTGTAGCGGTAGTAGTCTAGGTTTCTACCATATAGTACTTTTTAGAAATCACTACTACAGATCCTGTTCTACGTATTCGAAATACGCTTATGTCATAAAGTGAGTGGTCTACTCACTGGCTAAAGGTAAGCCATCCCCCATTTGGAATTTATAACATAATAACCTAAACATGATGAGATTTTTATTCTGATCAATTAGTTAAGAACAACTGTTTATGTGTTTAAATAACCCATGATCCATACTTTACTGTGAAAGACCTCCATTCACATGGATCACTTATTTTAACACAATAGGTCTGTTCCAAACGAAAATGTACACAAATAAAGAAAATTAGTTTACAAACGATTTCCGCAAATAAATTCTTTTATTAACATATTCGATATTTTCATCAGAAAACTAGTCTAAGAGGGCATATTCCCAATAGTCGTGGTTTTGGTT
>JANUWF010000347.1:0-35268 GCA_026120185.1 Voacanga thouarsii
AAAATAGCAATCAATTTGAGCATATGCTCTCTGACTGATGCATCCTCAGCCATCTTGGTGTTTATAATTGTTTGAAGAGCCTCCTAACTTGTGGGCTGGCTCTTATCCGTGAACATTGTGGTTAGTGATGTGCTTATGTCATACACAGTAGCAACGTGCTCGTGTCTGGATTGAAGCACATTTGACATGAAGGCTAACATATAGTATCGAGCCATCTCGTCAGCCTTCTTCGATTACTGGGCAAGTCTCGTATATGACATACTTATACTTCTCAGCTATGAGTATTATGTCTAGGTTCCTTTTCCAATCCACATAGTTTGGACTTGTTAGCTTATTTTCGCGGAGAATAACGGTTAAGTGACTAAAAGAACGTCTACCAACCATTTTTGAAATTTTGAAAAATAAAAGAAATTCTCAGTATTGCAAAAAAAAAAAAAAAACAATAATAATTTTGTACACTTTATCCTCATATTAAACTTGATAATAGCTAACCCGATTACTATTATGTTTAACATGATTAATTTGGCTCTTCAGAAAACTGACATAACTTCTTAGAAAGATTACCAGTTTTCTAAGCTAAGTGTGTTAACCACCACAAATTAATTTTCCTTATAGGTAATGATCCAGAAGATAACTCTATCGAGGGGATGGACGTTTCTTTTCATTTCCTATTGACATACCTCACATCATGACCTCCAACGTGAGTTGGCCGATCATAGTAATTGTCTTGGGGTATTAATTACATCATTCCATTAGTTCTAGATCCTTGTGGTATCTCTATCCTCTACGGGTTCACTCCTAGGGTGACGCGATGAGACCCACAATCTCTAATGAGGATCGTGATAGAAGCCGTAGGGGCCATTAGAACCCCTCTCCCACTCAGCTTTTAAAATAAGGGTTTACTTGGAAAAATATCATTTGAAAATTTTCAATAAAGTTCTCCTTTGACTTAAAATTAAAATATCTAAATCCATAAAAAAATTCTATGTCAAGGTTTATACCTTTGAGAAAATTTTCATTATGGATTAATTTTATTTAAGTTAAAAACTTAATAATTTCAAAATTTATCCATTTAAAATTCCTTGAGATTTTGATCTCTAGGTTTATTTGACAAAAATAATTTTTTCTCTTGAGAAAATAAATTAAAATGGCTTTCCATTTTAACCTAAGAAAAATTCTAAATCCAAAATATTTTTTATGTCAAGGATAAAAAACCTTTAAGAAAATAACCAAGGATTAATTTTTCTTTAAATTAAAATAACCATTTAATTAAAGAAAAATATTTTTCCTTATCAAATAAAATTTTCCAAAGACTTTGGTCTTTGAGAAAACGTGCACGCAAGACTTAAAATAATTAGCATGCTAGAAAACTGTAAACGTTTTCATACTTTTCTATTTTTAATCTTAAGTGCCCAAATAAAAGAACTAAACACATTAATTAAATTAACTAATGATCTTGTTTAATCCTAAAACCCTTACTATTATTTTCGTGCAAAATATTCAAATAATATTAAATATTACAATAAAAATAACTTCGTCTGTTATGAGACCAAAAACTAAATATTATATATATATATATATATATTTGGTCCAGTCCACCCATCACACAGAATCATGGACCATAGAAAGACCCAAGGGCCATGGTCTGTAGACGGGTGCCTGTGACTCTGCCCGCCCACGCAGTGACCCGAAAAGCATCCTGGCCAGGATGCGAGGATGCTCTCAACATCCTCCCCTTGCGCGGCCGAGCTGAGGCGCGCTGGGCTCGACTGCGGCTTGGAGCCGCGGCTGGCCTGGGCGCAGCCTTGTCTCCAAGCATGACCAAGCTGTGGCTTGGCTCAGGTTCTGGCTAAGCTTAGCTACTCAGCTCATCTTCTCCGTGAGCCTTTTTTTTTTTTTTCTCCTTTGTTTCTTTTGTGATTTCTTTAGAACTCTACTGACTTCATTCACCATCCATCTAGGCAGATTCTTGTTATATTTTTCAACAAAAACACACACTACATCCGCCTATACCCTTTCAAATCGGGAACTAATCAAAGCATGATAAATTTACAGAGTTCCTATACCTCAATGGTATGGTTTTCAGAGAAACTATCCATACCAAAACAGCGAAGGATCTTGTCATATTCATCAAATTAGTCTTGCTAATTTTATTATCTAGCATGCATTCATCCTACGCCATTCAAAACATCTCGCTCTGATACTACTTGATGCTTCGAAAACACACAAAAGCCATGCATGCGTGAGCTAACGCTGGCAAAAAAAAAAAAAAAAAAAAAAAAAACACACACACACACACACATAGAGTAGCAGAAGAATAAAATTATATCTCTGTGCTTTGTTTGACTCTTCACCCGTGAAGAAGCCAATGATATCACTGGAAAAACTTCCTTGGCAGATGATGTCTTAGGAATTGTCGAAGCCTTCGGTTGAAACCCAGCGATCCTTCGATTCCTCTGTGGCATGAATGTAAAGCTCTTTGCTTCTCAAAATATTCCACGGCCCAATCTATGTTGGTGAAACAACTTAGGCAAGGAATTACTCTTCTTGATCCCTTGCTATTAATTAGCAAAATCAAGAAATCACAAAAGGAAAAAGAATATGAACGAGAGAGAGAGAAGAAGAACAAGGCACTGTTTGTTTTTTTCCTCTGTGTCGTGTGTCTATCTTTTTTCCAATAGAAGGCCACGACTTCTATTCACACCCAGATAACCAAAACCCCGGTGTTTTTAATTTTTCAAACATTCGGAGGCTATCAACAGAAGAAGTTTGGCTTACCCTTAACTCTTTTGTTCCATGAATAAAAAAAACCCATTAGTCCAGACTATTGGGCCAAAAACAATTTATTATTTTCCTTAGACCTAATGAGCCCAAAAATAATAACCATTAATTATTTAATTCTTGGGCCTATTAAAATAACCCAATAAAAATGAACTAAAATAATTATTTAAGCCTTTTATTAACAAGTTTAAGCCCAAGTCAATTTTTCTAATTATTCAATTTGGACTTAAGCCCTAAATAATTAATTAACCAATCAAAGTAAATAATAAATCTAATTTCTCTTGTTCTTGTATTTTATTCTAGTCCAAAAATAAATTAGACTTCCTGAATAAAATAAAATCCTTTTTATTGTAACCATTTCCTCAACCTAAAATAATTAGGACTTACGAACTATTCCAAGGACCAAAAAGACACAACGCCTTGACTACTAAAAAGACCAAAATACCCTTACTATATAAATAGCTATATTTTGCTTTTTAAATATTTTCTAATATCACTATAAGAAAATATTGACTCCAAGGATAATGCGGCATTAGCTATGTCTTCGACCTACTACTAGTAAAATAACTAAAATACCCTTCTACACATCACTGTGCATTTAGAGATGTAAGAGTGTACTAACACCTCTTTAAAAGACATCTACCATCCTTAGACTTTTAGTCCATTGATCCACAACTTCTTGGAATATTACCGCTTTCCAAGGAAGCTTCCCTAAAGCTAATATCCAAGTCATATTCCCCAGGGCCCTGGATAATTAGATCATTCGAACAACCACAAGGGGTGATATAATGTAGACACTATCTTATACAATTCTATCTTCACTAACTAGTTACAGATACCCTACACAAAAGTATATTGGTCCTTCTAAAGAACCTCAACTATAGTATATCAAAGCACACGCTTCTAGCTTTGTCAAACCACTCACTTATATTCAAGCTATCGAGTATAAGTCCACACTATAGCAGTAGTAGTCTAGATTTCTATCATATAGTACTTTTAGAAACCACTACTACAAGTCCTATTCTACATATTCGAAATACATTTGTGTTATGAAATGAGAAGACTACTCATTGGCTAAAGGTAAGCCATTCCCTATTTAGAATTCATAACACAATAACTTTGCCATGATGAGATCCCCATTCTCATCATTCGATTATGCACAGTATTGTATGTGTTACGTATCCCATGGTCCATACCTTACTGTGAAAGACCTCCAATAACATGAATCATTTATTTAAATACAAAAGGTCTTTTTTAATAAAATCGTACACAAATATAAAGAAGATTTCACAAACAAATTTTGGAAAAAATACTTTTATTAAAACAAGTTAAAATTACATCAGAAACTAAGTCTAAGAGGGCATACATTCCAACACGTAATGTTATCCCAAACTAAGTGTGAGGTATATATATTATCAAGTGAGAAATCGAGAGAAAGATAATCCTAAGGCTACATTTGACACTAAGTTTGTATACACAGAGTATTTGAAAATTTGTTTTGGAAAAGTTAAGAGGGTACAAGTTTTTGCCAAGTTTAGTAATGCAAGTTTTAGTTGGGTATAGTTTCAACTTGGGATAGGTAGTAACGAAGGATAGGATTAAAGAAAACCCGTCTAGAGTAGAAGCCATCACTTTTTGAAAGAAACCCATTTAAGGGACCGACGAAATAGTGCAACCACATCATTAAAGGATTCTTGATCCTTACATCATTCTCGGCCTGACAATTGCAGCAGAATAAGACGTATTCAAGAAAGCAAGAATTGTGAAAGGAAACTCCAAGAGTCCAAGAGAGGACGTACCCCTGAACCAACATTAAGTTGTCGAATAAAAGAAAAATCATTTTCTTTATACATGGATGCATTGAAGAAGGGGTTAAGAGTCGTAATGGAAATTCCCTTAGAAGATGACTTGATTTTCTTGACCTCGCCTTCCCTCTCTTTCTTCTAAACTTCCTCAAGTGAGCTCTCTTCTCCCAACATTTATTATTATTGTGGGTTTTCTCTCAAGATTTGATTTACCATGGCCACCTTAGCCACTTAATTTGTTGTTCGCAATCGATCCTTATAGAACTCATGAACATTACTTTGTCTATGACATCTCTATGTTGATATTCTACTTCTAACTTCATTGGATTCATTCTATTTAGCTCATGTTCGTTTTCATACTTTTGATTTAGTACATCTTGGCATAGCCCATCTCTTTTAACTTCGCCTCTTTCTCCAATTCTAATATTACTAACAACTCAATCTTTTCACCATTAATATCTTGTAGTCCTTTTTGTTGCACAAAACTTTCTTTCTCTTCACCAAATAATATTAATTTTAGGTGCTCATCTTTTGCTAAATAACTTCCAGTACTCCCTATAAATGCATTTCTTTTACTAAAGCTTGAGTATCCAATGATTTCTTCTCTTCACTCAACAGAAGTATTCGATTCTCATTTTTTTGCAATAATTTCTTTGACAATCAATTGTTTCAAACTTTTCATCTTTTTGCTTTTTGATGTTTCATGATTGCTAATATTCTCTTAATGTTGAATTCTTCAACTGGTTTTCCTCTCAAGTTCATAACTCCACTTCTAGTACCTGAGAATGTAAGAGAATAGGACTATCACAGATGTCTCATGGAAAGTTCAAGCCACATGAAGTCAACTACTCCACTTATGATTTGGGGTTATCCGTGATCATATTTTCTTTGAAAAGTGGAGACACTACTTGTATTGAGCAAATTATGAGCATTCCCTTATTTCCCAAAAAGATTTGCATCTAAAGCAAAGAAAATAACCAGAATTCCAGTAGGGTTTCTTCTTCAAGATAAATCTTTTCATTTGATTTAAGCTAACATTTTAAATGAAAAAGCAATCAAGAGTAACCAACATAGATTTGGAAACTTCAAAGCAGCTTATCTTAATTTTTTAAACAATTAATTACATTGTCTAAGATAAGAGACTGAGAGGACAAATTAATCTGTTTCGTGATAGAGAGCTATATGTATGCATTACCACATATTGTTTCTGTCACTGAAACAACTAGTCCACAAGGAAAAGAAAAAAAGAAAAAAAAAATTATGGCTTTAAATTTCTCAAAGAAACTGAATTCAGAGGCTTCGGGCAAACCTCACGTTGTGTAGTACAAGGACCATTCCAAATGTGCGGACATGAAGAAGAAAAGGAACCAATTACAATGGTGATGCAAATCAAATTTTCTTATATATATATATATAGCTTGGAGGAAAACCTGAAAATATTCATGCAGTTCATCCTCATTGGCAAGGCAATCAATCACAAGTAATTCGCATTTACAAATTAACAATATACAGATTGATTGTCACTTGCTAGTTATTCAACGACGATGGCAGCCAAAGGGACTACTCTTCTCTTCCTTGGTGTAATTAATTAATTAATTAATTTAAATTTTAATTAATTCAGTCGTTGAATCCTAAACAAATTTGTGACTGAATTAATTAAAATTTCAATTAATTAATTACAATTCAGTCGCTGTTTAGTTGCAATTCGGTAACTATTTAATTAATAGTTTATTTTTAAAAATTGTAATAGATGATCTTTTTTAAACCATCAAATAATATATATTAGAGATATGTTTTTAATATATATAATTTTAATAGTGTTTCAATAATGACTTATATTATAGTTGAGCATTATATATATTTCGATACACCGATAAATATATCGATGGCCATAACAAGAATTAAGAGTAATTCAATGTTTCTCTAAATTTGATACTTTTTCTCCAATCATAGTAAGTATTAATAAGTTTTTTTTTTTTTGACACTTAGATACCTTTTGCAATATTTGATGCTTTAATAAATAAATAACATAAATATGAAAGCATATCTAGATTAATTGCTCATTAATTAAGTTTTAATTTTTACAAAATAAAAGAAAAAAATAGCAACATACATTGATAAAAATAAACTACTAAACTATATATATATATATATATATATGAGAATAAAAAATCATTTTCATTTAATTATATATATGAGAATAAAACATAATTGTCATTTAATTGAAAAGTATTTTTAACCATGGATATTACAATTTTTTTTCTTTAGAATTAGCAAACTATTATAATTCTTTATTCATCTCAAATATTATAAATCTGAAAGACAAAAAGTAAATCTTTGTATATGAACATGAACAAATTTTAAGTTAAATTTATCTAGTTACATATGTGGCTAATAAATTAGAGTGTAATTCAATTGTTAATTATTAGTTACTAATTTTTTTTACTTCATTTTTAACTTATAATGAATAATACTTTAAACAATATTTGATGCTCTAAGAAATAAATAATACAACGAAAAGATGAAAACATACCTAAATTAGTAATCATCTATTAAGTTTTAATCTTATAGAATAAAAGAAAAAAACAACCTAGCCAAAAAAAAAAAAAGAAAAAAAGCAACATTATTTAAAAATTATTTAATATATAAATATAAAAAGAATAAAAATAATTGTTATTTAATTATATAAAAATGAATAAAAGATAGTTGACATTTAATTGAAAATTATTTTTAAAATTGTAAATCACATCTTTTCTTCAAAATTAATAAATTATTATAACTTTTTATTTACTTAAAATACATTCAAATTAATATTAAAAATATTTATAAATAAGTTGATAATTGAAAATGAAATGAAAAAAAAAGTTGTAAATATATAATAAATATAATTTATGGTAACACTTGACACAACTAGTTTGGTAGTATGGTAGACTTCAGCACATTGTGGAAGGTTGGTTGCACGTTTGAATCCCAGATATGGCAAACTTTTGCACATTTTTCTTCTAGGGGCGTTCCGTGGACTAGAGGACCAAATGCTCAGGGCCAATCGGGTCGCATCACAGTTTTGCTTTTTTCTTGTAGTGTGTATATGTACATTTTGATATGGTAAAAACTCTTCAAATATACATTTTACAAATTCATGAATGCAAAAAGATTTTCTAATTTTTTTTTTGCATATACATACATGTTATATGGACACGTATATTCTACTATAGATGGATTTGCTACTCGGTTTAGAAGCATATATTGGTTAATTTAACAGAAATATGCAATAATAAATGATGATGCTTTATAATAATGCTTATGACAAATTTGAAGCATCGTAGTCGATATTAAGGGGCATGAAATAAAATATCAAATATTTGCAAAATAAAATGATAGGCAGCTGGTCAACCAGTACGAACTCACATTTTATATTGGAGCTAAGTTCGAACTTGATATTTGTGAGTTTGGTTGGGTTAAGCTCAAGCTAAATTTTTTATTTTTTAAGTCAGGTCTAACTTGAACATGACCAAATTGATTCACAAATCTGAATTGACCGTTTTACTTGTCATGTATTTATTGGATTTTTTCTTTAATATAAAGATATAAACGTGTCAATAAATTTCAAATTCTCTATAAAATTAATTGTCAAGAAAATTTATATTTACTTATAAAATGACTAATAAAAATTCAGCAAAAGGACCAAGTGTGTCGAAATAAATATGTTAAGGGACCTAAAAAGTTAAAAAAAAAAGTTTAGGGACCAACTATGTCAAAAAATAAAGTTCAAGGACCTAAAAAGTTAAAAATAAAGTTTAGAGACTAAATGCAGAATTAAGCTAGAGTTTTGGTACTGTTTAATAATTTGTTTGTTGCACTTATTCAGTTGCATGTGGAAAGAATTTTTTCTAATCTATTCCAATTTAAAATTTTACTTTAATTTAAAATAATATTCATCTAAATAACTTTTATTTTCTAAAATTTATCGTATATTCACGACACATAATATTCTCTCTCTTTATCGTTATTAGTCTCCACCTTGACCTTATATATTTAATATTACTTTATTACATTCAAATAAATTCATCTCAATTCAATTTTTGTTTCTTTACACTGAAAAGTGTTCAATTTAGAAAGTTGAAGGAGCATTGTCGTGTTTTGATGCAAAATGTTCACTATTGAAGTCAAAAAGTCTGGTTTTAGGACTTTTTTTTTTTTTGACGAAAATTGATTAGTATAAATATAATATAATATATATCAATTATTATTTAGTATAAATATAATATAATAAAATATATTCTCTCGTTTCAGCATATTTTGTTCATGAAACTTTTTGCTCATATATTAAATGTGTTAAAAATAATACTACAATTTAGATAAAATTTATATTCTACCCATATTAAAAATTCGATAGCTATTGGTTGTTGAAAATTTCCAAAAAGCAAGAAGAAAAAAAATTTAGAAAGTTGTGTAGTTGACTTAAAATAAATGGAAATAAAATGAGAATAAATTAATTATTAGTTTTAGAAATATATACATAAACATCTATTTTGAAACAAAACAAAAAAATTTCATGAATAAATATTTTTGAAACAAAAAGAGTAATATATACCAAATATTAATAATTTCATTATTTATCTTAATAAATCACAATATTAGTAAGGGACAATTCCCTCCTTAATCCATCGCTAAACAAAATTAGAGACAGATTAGTGAGAGAAAAATCCCTCGCAAAGGCAAATATTTGTTAGCAGTCAATGAGCTTCAACAAAGATATTTGAAACGGATCTATGAGGGATTTTTAAAAGCTGTCGTAGATCACTTGCTAAATAGCCAGGGATTAGCGATGGATTTATTTTAATATTTAATAAATGTAAAATGTCCATAACTAAAGAAAACTTCCGTCTCTAATCCCTTGCAAATTAGCGAGGGATTAGTTACTGAATTTTCCTTTTTAATTAATCGTTTTAAGGATCCGTCTCTAATCCCTTGCAAATTAGTGTGGGATTAGCTACAGAGTAATTCCCGCTATTTTCTATCTATTGCTAATCACACACTGTTAGAGAGGTATTAGCGGCAGATTTTTAAGCAAAAAGAACATCCACCTCTAACCCCCCTCTAATTCCTCGTTAAAAAATTATAATTTTAAAATATTTTTAACAAATATCCTATATTGGGAGAAAATTCAACTACCAAAGTAATGCCAATAATCAATTAAATAAAAAAGCCCATCAAATAGTATAATTAATGAATATGATAATGACAAATATGAATAATACATAAAAATGTAGTCCAAATGTCCTAACCATGAAGCAACAATCGGTGCGGATGCTGGAGTTGACAGAGGAGGCGAGAGTGGATCGGAAGGACTTGGCTAATGATCAGGGTGTGAATCTGGAGGGCTGATGATGAAGTTCTCCTCATCCACAATATCGTCTTCCTGAACAGCTAGTATCGGCGATGGTGTAGGTAGATTCAAATTCTGAGACATAAGCGTTAGGTACTCAGTCAAGCTCTGGCTATGAGTCCGATATATCTACACCTGATGCTCAACCCTCTCCTGCCTCTTCCTCTCCATGTGTAACTCTCTTTGTAACTGGTTTACATCAAATGAGGTAGAAGAAGTCGATGACTCAGCTGTAGATAGTTGCTGCAACCTCCGTCTCACCCTTAAAGACTCGGAGCCCAATCTGTATACTCGTCCTTTCTTGCACGCTCTGTCATCCACCTCGATAAATAGTGTCTTCTCGTTGGGCACCCTACTTGGTGCCACTATACTCATAGAATCTGTTTGAGAACACAACTGCATATGACACTCAATGATAGTAGTGACACTATTATATTGAATTGGGGGGGGGGTAAGGAAATACACATAAAATTGCCGATCAAAATATAAATAATATTAAACATAAAAACGTATAAGATTGTGTATTCTTACTGGTGTATGACGTGATCGATCACTGACATATTGGCCTTTCCTTGGCCCATCCTGAAACATGTAGGTGCATCTGAAGAGGTCGACGTAATTGAAGTCAGGACCTAACTGTTTACGCTATCATTGTAACAAAAAAATACTAGATGTTAATTTTTATAATAGACTAAGTATAAAATAGTGAGTATATTGAATAGTAAAAAATGTTTATACATACCATCCACTCCTCATGCTCAGTAAATGAAATGGATCCTCCTGTGTATGATGCCTCACCAGTGGATTTGTTCCGCTTAGCAGCAAAAGAGATACGCTGCTACCTATCGGACCCCTAATGCTCTGATAAAGTAGCCCAATGGTCTGGAAAAATCTACTTGGGTCTGTTACCCCCATGCTTCTTCCGAGCCTTCAACAAAATGTCTGAAAGTCTATCCTTACATTTCTTGTCCCAATTAGCCCGAATATGTATAGCATGCTTAGGGCACCAATAGAAGAAAGACTGTAAATTTAAAGTAGCTATTACAAATATTTACAAGTAAGAAAACATATTAAAAATAATACAAATTGTTTATTATTATAATAACAAGTTAAATTATACGTCACATATCGAACTCACACTCCACAGATCGAACCACATGTGTCTGATCATCAATCGAAACCTGTGAGAAGGTAGCATAGGCTCGAATATAGTGTCACATAAAGATCTCAACTATCTCCCTCGCACATCAAACTGAATGTGTGAACCTATTCCAAGAAAATAGATATGTAATATAAGACAAAGTTATATTTTGTGAGGTAAGATAAGCGTATAATAAGCAATTATCTATTCGACTTACGAGTTAACAACTGGCTCAATCAAGAGCCATGTATCCTCAGTATGGGGTGCACAAACTGTGGATCCCGAAGGACCTAGGATCGGGCTAGGGACCTACTGTGATTAGTCCTCGTTTGGGGATAACGGCTGTGGAGCAGGTATACGTGGAGCAATGCTCGGGGACGGTGTCTCATCTGCCCTCGACGGCTCACGAGTCATTGACTAATCACTAGGTTAGGCTTCGAAAGTCATATGTGACTGGAATTATTTAAAAATATAAATATGGCCAAACATAGAAAGAAGAAAAAATAATACAGTAATAAGTATAAAGTAAAGTAAAACACTTGTAATGTAATGATAGCAGAACAAATAATTGTTTTCTATACATAAGTTAAATTTAGTCCAAATCTATGGACTTCCGTCATCATCGAATGAGTAGCCTTCCACATCGTCATCTATAGAGGATCTTGTCTCCCATTCTTCTTCCTCGTCATCATTCTTATTTGTTCAGTTGTGCTTCCTCCATCATTAATCCCGAATCCATAACATCGATTGTCTCTCCAATACCAGACTCATCTGCTAACCTTCCAAAGTTGTCATCCTCAACACATAGATTGATTGTCATCGGTTGATCTACTTCCTCCTGATATGGTGCCTCGACTACGGGTGCATCAATAACATGTCGAGCTTTTAATTTACAAACAGATACCTAATCAGATTTTGGTCTTTTCTTCCCAGGTAGGAGACGATGTACACTTGAGTTGCTTGTTGAGCTAATACAAATTGATCATATTTTAGGTAATTCCTTTTGTAGTTGATGTCAACAAGTTTGTAGTGAGGATGGATTTTAATCTCCTGATTTAGCGTTGGATCAAACCAATCACACTTGAATAGTACAACTTTTAAACAAAGAGTCCCAAGGAATTGAAATTCGACAATCTCCTTCAAAACTCCATAATAATCATTGCCACTATCTCCGTCACCTTTAACACAAACTCCGCTATTAATTGTTTTTCTTCCAAATGACCGATCATGTGTATGGAACCTAAAATCATTTATGAAATATCCATGGAAGTATTTCACTTATCTCGAAGGTCCCCAGGCCAAGCCTTTTAAATGTTGATCAATCACTTTGATTTTGTGGATCATGAACAGAGCAAAAACAAAGTGTTAATACACTTCATTATCAATGTAATTTTTATATAAGTCCCATTTTATATTTGCTCAACTCACATAAGTCCTAAACCATCAAGCAAACTCCGACTATAATCTCCTATCAACTTCAGGGTTTGTTATAATCAGTGCATGTAACTGCAAGTTATTTTTGAATTTTCTAAAACGAGCAAAATGAATACATAAATATACTTATTCTGAGTATTCCTAAAATGACCAAAACGAATGCATGAACAAACACATAGCGTTTTTGCATACTTACGTAATGTATGGTTGAATCTCTTCATAGTTTAGGCATATGTAATTTGTGGTAGCCTTAAATTCATTCGGAGTAAGATATCTATTCTGACTATTTCCAAAACCCTCCCTGGAACGGAGCATATAGACAACCCATTGTCGTGCAAGTTTGTATCAAGAACACTTTCATCATTGCGAGCTATAGTTGTATGTCGAGTCTGCACATATGGCTCAAAATAATAGGAGAAGAATGTAGATGCCTCTTCAACTAAATAAGCATTGCAAATTGATCTCTCCACTCTCGCCTTATTTTTAACTTTGGTCTTCAAATGATATAAGAACCTAATGCATTTTTTACGATCGGAACGGATTCACATAATGCATTTATATATGCATATAATAATACGCAATATTTTACCTCTCGAACGGATACATCCATCTATATTGAATAGGGCCACCAACCCTGGCCTTATATGGCAAGTGGACCATGAGGTGCTCCATCACGTCAAAGAAGCCAGGTGGGAAGATCTTCTCCAATTTATAGATGAGTAATGTGATATTATCTTCCAATTACTTCATATAGGTTGGGGAAAGTTTAGGAGAACACAAGTCATGATAAAAGAGACTGCCTTCAGTTAAAATGTTCCAAATTAACATTGGAAGTAATTCTTTAAATGCAGTTGGAAGCAACCTTTCCATAAACACATGGAATTCATGACTTTTCATACCCGACATTTTAAGCTCATTCAAATCAACACACTTGATTAAATTCAACGCATATCCATCTGGGAGCACAAATCTATAACCCACTAAAATAGAAGTTTATTTTGTTTAGGTGGAATAGAGTATTTAGCTTATGGCATTAATGCCCTCCCATCACCCAATCTAGTCACACATAATTCAGGTCTATCACAATATACCTCTAGATCACGTCGCGCCTTTATATTGTCCTTTGTTTTTCCCTTTACATTCATGGCTGTGTTAAAGACATTATCGAACACATTTTTTTCATTGTGCATCGCATCTATGTTATGACAAATTAAATGCGTTTTCCAATATGGCAAATACCAAAAGATACTCTTTTTGGCCTAATTATTGTAGATGCCTCTACCGTCATCCCTACCAAGCTCCACAATTGTCTCGGTTATTTTTGGTAAATGGCATACCCAATCCCATATACAATCTCTAGAAGTGCGTTGTACAGGGTGTGCTGTATCATGACCTTTATCCTTTCTAAAAAACCTATTATCTCTTCTGTATGGATGATCTAAAGTCATGTAGCGTCGGTGGCAATCAAACCAAGATTTTTTACGTTCATTTTACTTGTGAAACGATTTTGTCTACTCCATGCAATGCGGACATGCTAATCTGCCAGTTGTGTTCCCACCACTTTGCATCCCATATGCCGGGAAGTCATTTATTGTCCAAAGAAGTATTGCTCAAAGACAGAAGTTCTATTTCTTTGAAATATCATATGTCGAGACTCCACTAAACTACATCATCCTTAATTCAATTACCAAAGGTTATAGATAGACATTGATTTTATGCTTCAGATTCCTAGGTCCCGGGATAGTGACTATCAAAAACATAAATGGATTCCTCATGCACATCAAATAAGGCAAATTATATGGGGTAAAAATAACAGGCCGACAAAAGTACTGTTTTCCCGACATTCCAAATGGTGAAAATCCATCCGTGCATAACCCAAGCCTCACATTTCGAACTTTGGCTACAAATTTAGGATGACTACGATCAAAGTGTTTTGAAGCTTCACCATCACATGGATGGCTCATAATGTCCTCTTCCAATAAACTCTCTGCATGCCATCTCATGTGCTCCGCTGTTGTGGAGGATGCAAACAGTCTCTGCAATCTTGGTGTTAATGGGAAGTAATATATATTTTTTAAAGGGACGTCTTTCTGTTGTTTATCCTTTGCAACTTTCTTCTTCGCCATATATCTGCCTTGACCATAGAATTTGCAGTCCCTCCTATCACTATCGGCTTTCCAATAGAGCATGCATCCATTTGGGCAGACATCTATCTTCTGAACAGGTAGCCCTAGACTGGATACTAACTTCTTTATTTGATAAAAGTCATCTAGAAGCTTATTACTACTTGGCAATACCTTATTCATCAATTTAATCACCAGATTAAAGCATTTATCCAATACGTTGTTTTCGGATTTAATATTCAAAAACTAAGAATTAATTGATAACGTACTGTGATTCTTGCATCCATCCCATATATGAGTTTCTAAAGCTCTTAGCATGTCATAAAATTTCTGAGCTTCTGGGTTAGGTGGTTCCTCAATATACTCGAATGATGAAGTTTCAGTTGAAAAATGATGTCCTACTTCATCAATCATCATATCTCAAAATCGATTATTAGAGCCTAACTTGATAGAAATAGTACTTCTAGCAAACTCAGATGGTGACGAATTAATACCCTCACTATAACTTGTCCATCTTTGATATTTAGCAACAAAGCCAAATCTATACAGGTGCAGCTCCACTTCATCAGGAGACATGTACACTTTGATTTTACACATTCTATATGGACATCTTATAACTGAGGCTTGACCTGTTGACAAACAATAAGTAATGAATCGCTTGACCCCTTATTAAAACTCATATGTAATTCCTTTAATCCCATGTACGTGTCTTCTATACATCCAACTACGATCATCCATCTACATTTAATCCATAACCATGTAGCTTATTAGCACTTGTATAATTTGAATGAAGAGCCTTAGCGATTGTGAAGGTCGAGGACCCTAATATACTCATTATGAATTATGGAAAAAAGATTGAATAATAATACTGTAGAAATACTATCAACTATAAAATATCTATATTGAGTTTCCATTAAAGTCCTAACTCTAAAAAAGGTTTAAAGCTATGTATTCTAATTTTTTTTTAAAAAAATTGACAGAGTTTCCCTTTTAAATTAAACATTTTCCGGACACAAAATCACCTCAATCCACCCAACATTCATTGTAAAAAACACACAAAACACAAAAAATCTTATAACAATTAATCAACAACACTAACTATGGGAGAAAGATTGAATTATGAAAGTGCCACCAGGAAGGTAAGTGTTTATGGGATCGGAAGTGAATGTATCGGAGATAGAACAAAAAACTCCCCAATATTAGTGTAGGGATAAAGTATGTGAACAATATAGTAGAGAATGATACTATAATTATAATAAAATTTTCATAAGATGTAAGTATCTATATTGAGTTTCCCATTGATGTCCTAACTCTAAAAAAGATTTAAAGTTTTGTATTCTAATTTTTTTTTTTAAAAAAAAAGTTTGACGAGTTTTCCTTATAAATTAAACATTTTTTAGGCACTAAACTACCTTAATTCACCCAACATTCATTGTAAAAAACACACAAAACACTAATAATCTCCTAATAATTAATCAACAACACTAACTTGAGGGTAATCACCTATTATCCATGGGGAATGATCACCCATCACTCACAGGATTCTAAAGATGCAATTGAAGGGTTTTCTTACCTTAGAAATGCTCGTCTGTCCAGTTAAATAAAATGAAAAACTATATGTCTAACCTCTATGTAATAATAACATGGGTTTACTATAGAACAAATTATAAGTGTAACATAGAACATTTGCGTAAAAGAATAAAACATAATTTACAAAAGATAACCACCATATTAAGAATCATTTCTTGAATAAAAGAATTTGTAAAGTCCTCCCAAGACTTAGGAAATTTTTCTATCACTGACATCTTCACTTTTGATAGCTCCTTTCCAATGCCCTACTTCTGAGGAAGCCATGGCTGCTTCAAAGGTTAAAGGTTCGTCCTCAACATTGTAAGTGACAAAATCACTTCCTAAGTCCATGACTACCTTAGCTCTCTTACTCCTTCTAGGTTCTTCCAATTCCTCAGTTTGAGTATTGGAACTATTTGGACCTACCCTCACATCTTTCAGCCTTTCCATGTGATCAGGAGTGGAATCAGATATTAAGGCTGAATCTAAAGTAAAAACATCTTGAGGCAAACTAGTTTTCATGGGAAACACATCCTCAAAGAAAGTAGCATCACAGTATTGCATTATTGTGTTAATATTTATGCCAGGTATTTCAGACTTAATTACCAAAAACCTCATAGCATAGCTTGTTTCCTTTTACATTCATGACTGTGTTAAAGACATTTTCGAGCACATTTTTTTCATTGTGCGTCACATCTATGTTATGATGAATTAAATGTGTTCTCCAATATGACAAATACCAAAAGATACTACTTTTGGCCCAATTTTGATAGATGCCTCTGCCATCTTCCCTACTAAGCTCCACAGCTATCTCGGTTATTTTTCGTAAACGGAACCCTCTATCCTACATACCATCTCCAGAAGCGCATTGTATAGGGTATACTATCTCACGAGCTTTATCCTTTTTAAAAGTCCTAGTGTCTCTTCTGTATGGATGATCTAAAGCCATGAAACGCCAGTGGTGGTCAAACCAAGATTTTTTACGTCCATTTTGCAAGTAAAATGATTTTGTCTACTCCATGCAATGCGGACATGCTAATTTGCTAGCTGTGCTCTAACCACTTAGCATCCCATATGTCGGAGAGTCGTTTATTATCCAAAGAAGTACTGCTCATAGACAGAAGTTCTATTTCTTTGAAATATCATATGTTAAGACTCTACTAAACCACATCATCCTTAATTCATCTACCAAAGGTTGTAGATGGATATTGATTTTATGCTTCGGATTCCTAGGTCCCGGGACAATGACTGTCAAAAGCATAAATGGATTCCTCATGCACATCAAATGAGGCAAATTATATAGTGTAACAATAACAGGCCAACAAGAGTACTGTTTCCCCGATATTCCAAATAATGAAAATCCATCTATGCATAACCCAAGCTGCATATTTCGAACTTCGACTGCAAATTTAGGATGACTATGATCAAAGTGTCTCTAAGCTTCACCATCACACGGATGGCTCATAATATCCTTTTCCGATCAACTCTCTACATGCCACATCATGTGCTCTGCTGTTGTGGAGGATGCAAACAGTCTCTTTAATCTTGGTGTTAATGGGAAGTAATACATCTTTTTTAAAGGGACGTCTTTCTGTAGTTTGTCCTTTGTGACTTTCTTCTTTGCCATATATCTGCAATGACCACAGAATTTGCAATCCCTCCTATCACTATCAGTCTTCTAATAGAGAATGCATCCATTTGGGCAAACATCGATCTTCTAAACAGGTAGCCCTAGACCGGATACTAACTTCTTTGTTTGATAAAAGTTATTCGGAAGCTTATTACTACTTGGTAATACCTTCTTTATCAATTGCATCACCTGATTAAAGCATTTCTTCGATACGTTATTTTCAAATTTAATATTCAAAAGCCGAGAAACAACTGATAACATATTGTGATTCTTGCATCCGTCCCATATAGGAGTTTTTGAAGCTGTCAACATGTCATAGAATTTCTGAGCTTCCGAGTTATGTGGTTCCTCAACATACTCGGATGATAAAAGTTCAGTTGAAAAGTAATGTCCCACTACATCAATCACCATATCTTGAAATCGTTTATCAAAGTCTGACTCAACTGAAGTCGGTCTTGTAGCAAACTCAGATGGTGACGGATTAATACCCTCACCATGACTAGTCCATCTTCGATAATTAGCAACAAAGCCAAATCTGTACAGGTGCAGCTCCACCTCATCAGGAGACAGGTACACTTTGTTTTACACCTTCCACATGGACACTTTATAACTGAGGCTTAACTAGTTAACAAACAATAAATAATGAATCACTTGACCACTTGTTCAAACTCATATATAATTCCTTTAATCCCTTGTACGTGTCTTCTATACATCCAACTACGATCATCCAGCTACATTTAATCCATAATCATGTAGCTTATTAGCACTTGTATAATTTGAATGAAGAACCTTGGTGATTGTGGAGGTCGAGGACCCTAATATACTCGTTATGAATTATGAAAGAAAGATTGAATAATGATATTATAGAAATACTATCAAGTATCTATATTAAGTTTCCCATTGAAGTCCTAACTCTAAAAAAGGTTTAAAGTTATGTATTCTAATTTTTTAAAAAAAAAATTGACAGAATTTTTCTTATAAATTGAACGTTTTCCAGGCACAAAGCCACCTCAATACACCCAGCATTCATTGTAAAAAACACACAAAACACAAAGAATCTCATAACAATTAATCAACAACACTAACGATGGGAGAAAGATTGAATTGCGAAAGTACCATCAGGAAAGTAAGTGTTTGTGGGATGGGAAGTTAATGTATACGGGATAGAACAAAAAAACTCCACAACATTAGTGCAGGGATAAAGTATGTGAACAACATAGTAGAGAATGATACTATAATTTTAATCAACTTTTCATAAGATGTAAGTATCTATATTGAGTTTCCCATTGAAGGCCTAACTCTAAAAAAGGTTTAAAGTTTTGTATTCTAAATTTTTTAAAAATAAATTAACTGAGTTTCTCTTATAAATTGAACATTTTCTAGGTACTAACCTACCTCAATTCACCTAACATTCATTGTAAAAAATACACAAAACACTAATAATATCATAATAATTAATCAACAACACTAACTTGAGGGTAATCACCCATTATCCATGGGGAATGATCATCCATCACTTACGGGGAATGATCACCCATCACTCACGGGATTCTAAAAATGCAATTGGAGGGGTTTCTTGCCTTAGAAGTGCTCGTTTGTCCAATCAAATAAAATGAAGAACTGTATGTGTAACCTCTATCTAATAATAACATAAGGTTACGATAGAGCAAATTATAAGTGTAACATAGAATATTTGCGTAAAAGAATAAAACATAATTTACAAAAGATAACTTTCATATGAAGAATCATTTCATGAATAAAAGAATTTGTATGTATATGTGAAAAAGACATCTAACATGAAAAGCAATTTCATGAATGTGGGGTTTTATCTTGAGTTCTAGCAAGAATAGGCAAATCACAATTTAAGTCCTTGAACACTCACCAAATCTAACACTCACACATTCCTATAAATAAATTCAAACTTAGTGGTGAAATACTCTTAAAACACAGTAGTTTCACATAGAATCAAATTACAATAAGATCCCTGATGAAATTTTTCAGTACTAAAGCTAAAGTTAACATAAACAATACTTCCAGCATAACATCTTGCTTCCCAAGTTTAACCACCAAATCAACATCAATACTCCACAAATCGTCCCAAGTCAATCATACAATCTTAACTCCACATGTTATAATCAATTTCTCAGTATTTCTCCATCATCAAAATAACCAAAAATGATTTTCCCAACAGAAGAAAAATTTCAAGCCATAAATAACCCCAACATAAATTCACCACCACCTGCTCTTTCCACCGCCTTCAGTTTTTTCAACCAAAACCAATGGCATATTAACGACTTACAAATCATGAGGAAAAACACACGGTTTAGCAATAGAATTTGTTGGCTGCAAATCAAAAAGCCAACATTCCAAAATCCAAAATGCAATAGTAAATGGTGAAATTCGCGTAGAAGTAGGCATACCAAACGGCACATGCTGAATGAACCAAAAAGCATAATAATTCATCACAAAGCAATTTAATAAGAGAAATAAGCACATGCTCCAAGACTAGGATGGATTTCACAATTATCTTTTAAAATTCATTAGTGTATTTTAAAGTAAGGAAGCAATGGTCCTCAACTACGAAGTCAGCATTTTTAAGATTACCTGAAAATTCCAAGACAAAGCACCAAAAACATGTAGTAAATGCTATGATTTATATGTATCCACAAATTCCTTTGACTTTTTCAGTCAGATTGTTTTGTTAACCAAATATTGCTTGGCATTGGAAATAAGAAAATTAGCAATAGATATTGCAGATGACACTTCACAAAAAATATATACAAATTCAAGCATAGCATGACCCATCAAGCACTCAAACAACAAAAGATTTACTTAGGACACTATTGGGACTTTCATCTGCATGCTTCATTTAAAGAAAATCATGCATTTTAACAAGTATCCTCCTGTGCAGGTCCCAAAATTATCCCAAAGGTCAAATGCCAACACAAAAAAAAAAAAAAAAAATGCAATGACGTAAAGGAACAAGGTTTAAATAATGACAATCCACCAAAAGCCAAAATCCACTAGAATGATCTCTTTTAGTCAAAACAAGTAACTGCATACAACCATATCGCATAGAGAATAAACCACCAAAAGAAGGCATATCTTCCCAGAATATAGTAAGAAGCAAATCACAATTTACTGCATATAGCATAAAGGGCATAGCTTTGCTGAAGACAGAGAGATGCAATACACAAACCAGACATAAGATTCACAAAAAAGATAGAAACTAAAGCAGGTATAATCGATCAATTATAATCTATTTTCTGCTGTTAACCCACCAATTAATCCTTAATACCAATGGAACAGTACTACAATAATCATATAAACTACTTGCTTTTCAAGAGTCTCAATTTATCATTTCCACAGAACAATTATTAGGCTATTTAAGTTTATAGATTTTCGAATAATCATATAAACTCTTTGAATAAGTATCATAAATCTTCTACAGCTTATTGCCAATGAAAAGCCTTCATTCTATAACTGCAATTGCAAATAAAAGAACAGAGACACTAAAGCTAATGCCTCCATTTGTTCAGAGTGGGTCAAATCTCTTAATGCCCCTTTTGTTCAGACACTAAAGCTTATGCCTCCATCATCTTCATCGGGCTTACCAGAACACGCTATGGCTACAGTCCTTGCCAGATGAAGGTCGCCGGTGGTTCGGTGGTGGGAGGGAATTGCGGCTTCACTAAGGTGGTGGTTCAGTGGTAATCTAGGCAAGGAGGAGGGAAGGTCACCGACGGGATTGGAGGGAATTGACAGATGAGCCAAAGAAAAGGGGAAACAACACAACGAAAGGGAAGAGAGGAACATGGATGTTATAGTCGTTGGGTTTGCGAGGAAAAAATCCCTCACTATTGTCGAGGGATTTGCGACAGAAACAAAAAAATAAAATAAATATAATCCCTCGCTATTCCCTCTCAAAATAGTATGTGATTAGCGAAGGATTAATTTAGCAACAGAATAACGAGGGTCATTGCCAACAGAGACTTTAACTGCCTCTCTGATCCCTTGCTAATTGCATTGCATTAGAAAGCAAGTAGCGAGGGATTTTTTGAATATCAGATTCCGCTCAAAATGCCCGCGTGATTTTATGTTATAAATTTTGAATCCCGCACGAATCCCTCTCTAATCCCTCGCTGTATTTTATCCATCGCTAATCCGTCGCTGATTAGCAACAGATATGTCATTTTCCTCAATTTTTACAATACTCTGCTAAGAAAACATAGTTAATTCTATCAATATTTAGCTAATTCCTCATTTGCTACGGATTAATAGTATGAAATATTTCACCAGTGAAAATTTTTAAATAATCATCATGGTGTTTGTTTAGGTTTAATTAACATCGATTTTGTTAGGCTTACTAATATGAGAGGTTTAATTAGTATTGACGTGATTTCATATTCCAAAATTACAAAATTGTATTTATTACTCAAATCAAATATAATACAACATAATATATAGAACTTATATTGTACATATAACTCTCATAGTAATTCCAGTTCATATTTGCATTACATTAACCATATGATATATCAAACACACACACACACACACACACACACACATATATATATATATATATATATATAAAGTGACCAATGTATTATATACTACACATGACGAATTTGTACAGAGGTATAATACTTGCATATCATTTGCTTATAATCTATACTTCGTAAATTGTCGATGGTAATTAAACATATATTGAATGCATATACATTGGTTACAATTCAACAAATAATAAAGAATTTAGTATTTGTAAGGATAGTTCATAAAAAAATTTACCACTCGCAAAAATGTCGTGAGGAAAAAAATTGAGAATCCCTCGCAAATCCCTGGGTAATTAGTGAGGGATTTGTGACAGATAAATTCAGTGGGGGATACTAATTATCCCTTGCCAATAAAACTCAAATACATGACAAATTAGCCAACGAATTTCGACGGAACATAATCCCATTCTAATCCCTCGCAAAAATGTGAGCAATTAGATAGGGTTTATTATTTTATTATAATTTAGAATTACTTTCCGCCCTAATCCCCATAAAATTTTGCAAGGGATTTTTTAAGACTTCCGTTGCTATTCCCTTGCAAATTAGCGTGAGATTAGCTTAGGACATCTACCATTACTCGCAAATCTGACACTAAAATTTTACAACGAATATTAATTTAAAATCAAAATTCAGTCGCAAATCTATATCAAATTTGCAACGGATTAGAATTGGATTTTCTATTCCCTCGCTAATTTAAATGGGATTTTATTTAATACTGATCCGTCACTAATCAGCTAGGGATTAGCGAGAGAAAGTCAATGGGTGTTCCTATCTCCGTTTTCCCTAGTCAATCCCTTACTAATTTTTCTCGCTAATTCCTGCCTTTGTTGTAGGGTATATGTACATTTTAATGTGGTAAAAACTCTTCAAATATACATTTTACAAATTCGCGAATGCAAAAAGATTTTCTAAATTTTATTTACACATAAATACATGTTACATGCACACGTATATTCTACTATAGATGGAATTGCTACTCGGGTTAGAAGCATATATTGGTTAATTTAACAGAAATATGCAAAAATAAACGATGATGCTTTATAATAATGCTTTTGATCGATTTGAAGCATCGAAGACGATATTAAGGGGGCAGAAAATAAAATATCAAATATTTGCAAAATAAAATGATAGGCAGCTGGTCAAAGAAATCAATAACATGATATTTTGCGAGGGGCTACATCCGAAATGATACCCAATATTGATACATTATGGAGAAAAGAGATGTGAATCGAATTAAAAACCTATCTTTGGCAAAGTGTCTACTCAATGCCTATACGAAAAGTTTTTGTTTTGTAATCTTTATTTAGTTTCTTTAATAAAATTCCCACCTTTGGGTGGTTTGTTGAAAAAATTAAAAATAAAAATCTTTGATCAAAGTACTTTTGAATAATTGAACTATCACATTGACCCATATGAAATATTATGAGTTTCATTCTTGGTTAATAACATGATATTTTGGGAGGGGCTACATCTATACCCCTCCAACGTAAATACACATCTCTATTCATTAATATATATTAGTTAGACAAAAATATCCTTCTACTCCTTCAATTTTAAAATCTTGTTTCATTTTTCTTTATTTTCAACTCTTAAACAAAAATAATATTTGAGTAAGAAACATATTAATCTAGAAAATTTTAACTAAATACAACACAAATAGTACAAAATTATATATGAATTAAAGTATTAATAAATAATAGATTGTACAAAAATTAAAATAATATATTTATTATATATTGAAAACTTTATTTTTTCCTTTGTGAAACGTGCAAAAGTATATGGTAATAATAATTTAGAGTTTTATTTGATTAAAAATCATTGATTTATTTTTCTTAAAACTATGTATTTTTACATAATAGATTAAAATATTAATAAAATAAATGATTTCATCAAAGATAAAAAAAAAAAGACTATTGGTATATACATCAAAAGATATATATATATATATATATATATATAATTATTAATGATTAAATTTCCTTTTCGATACCTTGGCCTACCTATCATGCATGGCAAAGTCCGTCTGTCCCTCTACAGACCTTTGCTGGACAGAATTGGCTCTTACATTGGGCGTTGGCATGCACGTTCACTTTCTTATGCTGGCCGCCTACTATTTATCCAAACTGTCTTTCAGGGAGTTGAATGTTTCTGATTGTCCATTCTCCCCACTCCGGCTGCAGTGATTTCTCAGTTGGATAGGATGGCTCGTGATTTCCTATGGGACTCCAAAATGTCATTGGTTGCCTGGAAGGATATCTGCCTACCTAAGACTGCCGGTGGACTTAGCTTGCATCATCTCCTGACATGGAACGCGGCGCTCTTAACAAGACTCATCTGGGACATACAATTTGAGAAACAATCCTTGTAGGTCTAATGGTTAGATCACTACTACATAAAGGGCAAATCTGTTTGGGAGATTGAACACCATAGAGAGCCTTCTCCATTATTTCGTAAAGTGCTAGCAATTCGGAGCCTGATACTTAAGCGAGAAAATGGTCCACTCTCTGCGTCTGTACTTCTACATAGATGGGCTACATCTAGCTCCTACTTCACTTCTTTGGCTTATGACTACCTTCAGTTATCTTCCTCGACGGTTTTTTGGGCAAAAACTATTTGGAAGTAGGGACTTACCCCCAAGCACTCATTCATGGTTTGGCTGTGTGCTAGGGGGCATTTGAAGACTAAGGATGCTCTTGTGTTCCGCTTGGATGATTTATCTTGTCCTTTGTGTAAAGCACATATGAAGACGACTAACCATTTATTTTTCAAGTGCTCAGTGTCTGCATCCATCTGGACGGAAATTAGACTGTGGCTGGGCTTGCCACAAGCAATGACTACGGCGCACTCTTGTCTTAGGTGGTACAAGCATGCAAACCGTGGCTTATCCTAGATTGCAAAGGCTAAGGCTACTGCTATGGCTACCACATTCTATTACATTTGGACTGCACGTAATAAGTCATTATTTGAGGGTACCGTGTGCCAACCGTTGGATATTTTGAAAAAGATAAAAGCACGTGTACACTATTATTTTTACATTGTACCCTAATGTTCTGACTAGTTTGGAGAACAGTATTCACCTCTGCTAGTTAATAGTCACCTTGACTATAAACTAGTAAACATTCATGTAAATTCTTTTTGATCAATAAAAATCTTTTTACATTGTGATCCAAAAAATAAATAAATAAATAAACAAACAAAAATTAATGATATAATTCATTGGAAACAAGAATAGGAAAGGAAATTTTTGTCTAACTAAGAGACATAAACGAAATGGAACGTGAATTTATTTTGGATGGGTGTAGATTTAGTACTTGGCGAAAATAAATAGAGATTATGTAAGGGACACATGCGAATCTTTGGAAGTGATGGAAAGGACAAAGGAGGGATTAAAGGGAGAGGATCCTCGGTGCTTTAAGGCAGAGAAAAGAGTAATCACTCTACAATAGCATGGATAGAGTTGCATATGCCAATTTTTATTTGAAATAATCGAGATATCTAAATATGATCAGATCTCTAGCTAGGAATACGAGGTATTACTCTATAGTATTCAACTTTGTGACTAAATTCTCTGATAAAAGTATGATTTAGAAAATACATAAATAGATCATTCAAACAAATAAAAAGATAAATCAATGTTTCGAAGATGAATAATCTTTATAGAGTTATTATATAATTGAAAAGTTTAGAAGTTTGAATATTTGAAGAACGAAAACAATTTATTTCTTTAAGATAAATATAACTTTAAGATATCTTACACTGATTAATATATCACTCACGATTTATGTCATATATATTATAAATAGACTTTGACATACCGCATACCATGCATATTCATGTGTCACATACAGTATATTATTATAAGTAGGCTCGTGACCCACTAAACTGGAGATGCCAAAAAGGAATCCAAGGCTCCCAATAGACTCATTTGTTATGAGTAATAATCCATGAGAGGATTTCATATTATGAACTTTTGAAAAGCAACAGACAGGTTTAATAAGCATAATTTACTTGGTCCAGGAGTTTTGGGGCTTAATTCGTTATTTAGTCACCGAATTTTATTTTTTTGACTTGATTGGTCCTCTAATTTTATTTTTAACTTTTTAAGTCCCTTAACATTTTTTTTACATAGTTGGTCCATAAACTTTATTTTTAACTTTTTAGGTCCCTTAACATTTTTACTTCGACACACTTGGCCTTTTAAAAATATTAATATTTGCCCACACTAAATGGATTCAAATTAACTCTAACACAATTTGTTCAGTCCGAATAATGATAAGTTGATAAAAAAAATAGTTTTTTAAATATATAAAATTATAAATATATTATTACTTTTTAAAATAACTATAAAATTATTAAAAAATCATTTTCTATCTCTACAAATTTTAATAAAATTTAAGCTTATAATATTAAACTAAACAATTACATTTATTTTATTAGACATTGATTATCAAAATATATACTTATTGGAGCTTTTTTTTTAGTATAATAATTCTATATTTTTATTTTTTTTTACATTACTATAGAATTTCATTATAAAGCTAACCAAAATATAAAACTCTCATTATTGTAATAATTAAAAATCAATCTTTTATATTACATTTGTTCATTTCATTTTTATTGTAATAGATAATTATATAAAATTACATTTTAATTATGTGTAGTTATATTATTATATATAGTTAAAATTTTATATTTTTTGAATTATTTTCAACCAGCACAAGCTCACATTTTATATTGGAGCCAAGTTCGAGCTTGATATTTGTGAGTTTGGTTGGGTTAAGCTCAAGCCAAAATTTTTATTTTTGAAGTCGGGTCTAACTTTAACTTGACCAAATTGATTCACAAATCCGAATTAACCGTTTTACTTGTCATGTATTTATAGAATTTTTTTCTTTAATATAAAGAAATAAATGTGTCAATAGATTTCAAATTCACTATAAAATTAATAGTCAAGAAAATTTATATTTACTTATAAAATGACTAATAAAAATTCAGCAAAAGAACCAAGTGTGTCAAAATAGAAATGTTAAGGGACCTAAAAAGTTAAAAAAAAAATTTAGAGACCAACTATGTCAAAAAAAATAAAGTTCAAGCAGCTAAAATGTTAAAAATAAAGTTTGGAGACTAACCATGTCAAAAAAATAAAGTTCAGGTACTAAATGCGGAATTAAGCCGGAGTTTTGGTACTGTGTAATAATTTGTTTGTTGCACTTATTAGGGTGCAAGTGCAAAGAATTTTTTCCAATCTATTCCAATTTAAAATTTTACTTTATTTTAAAATAATATTAATCTAAATAATTTTTATTTTCTAAAATTTATCGTATATTGACAACACATCATATTCTTTCTCTTTATCTTTCTTAATCCCCACATTGACCTTATATATTTAATAATATTTTATTACATTCAAATAAATTCATCTCAATTTAATTTTGGTTTCTTTACACTGAAAACAGTTCAATTCTAAGTTAAATTCATCCCCACATTGACGTGTTTTGATGCAAAATGTTCACTACTGAAGTCAAAAAGTCTGGTTTTAGGACTTGGTTTCGACAAAAATTGATTAGTATAAATATAATATAATATATATCAATTATTGTTTAGAATAAAGATATTATATTCTCGTTTCAGTATATTTATTTATGAAACTTTTTGTACATATATTAAAGGTGTAAAAAATAATACTACAATTTAAATAAAGTTCTTATTCTATCCATATTAAAAATATAATAATGATTAGTTTCTAAAAATTCTCAAAAAGTAAGAAGAAAAAAATTTACAAAATTGTGTAATTAACTTAGAATAATGGGAATAAAATGAGGATAAATTAATTATTAATTTTAAAAATATATACATGAACATCTATTTTGAAACAAAACAAAAAAATTTCATGAATAAATATTTTTGAAACAAAAAGAATAATATATATCAAATATTAATAATTTCATTATTTATTTTAAATAGATCACAATATTAATCTTTAAATCTATAATTTTTTATAAAACTTGAAATCATATTTCGGATATTGTCAAATATTAATAATTTCATTATTTATCTTAAATAGATAGCAATATTGATTTTTAAATTTATAAAATTTTAAATTATATTTTAGATCATATAAATTTTAAATTATATTTTAGATCATATTTCGAAACCACCATGCCATTACCCATAAGGTACTCTTGAGGCCAAAAGCACTTATTGAAATTTGGATTCTAACCAGCACGAAGCATGACAGTATATGGAGTGCAGGTCAGTGGAGCTATTAACATAACTGAATGAAGGGACCGGTGCCATCTTCTTTTTCAGGATCAGGAATACTGGAGTGGCAGTAGAGGTGATTGGACATCTCCCAGCTCCAGTCTTCCTTCCTCGAAATAGATAATCGTGGCCAACGGTTTATTCTCACATAGTGTTCTCTAACGTTTCCGTTAGCCTCCAAACCGGTGACTACAGAATAACAGGCCTCGTGACCACCCCAAACATTGTCCTCTATGTCTGCAGTTTGGCTTCCATCTGGAGGGAAATAACGACGCATGAGCTGTTCTGTGCCTTTCCAGTAAGGGTCACTGAAAGCAAGTTAGGGGTGCCGGTTAACTGAATTAGGGGTGAAAGAACCAGCTTAACTCCCTAAGGTAGCAAGTAATATTCTTTCCATCTCGTAAAGAAAAAAAAAGAGGCCCAACCTTGAATGGTTAGGCAAGACCAGTGAGCTCAAGACTACAGACAGAGATAGCGGCGCTCTTTTTGCCGCATGGTCAAAAGCGACCGAAAAGATTCCGGGATTGAAAATAGACCGACGGAGGACTGGACCCCTAAACTACAAACTATCGCCCAAGGGCTTTGAAGTAGCTTTCCTCTTTCTCCTTTTTCAGTTCGCACTAAGGCAGAGATTGAGTTAATGGTTTCCAACCACTCCGCCTTAAACTCGTGGAAGGAGTGAAAGAGTCTGCTTTGATAGAACCAGGGATGATATTACTCTACTGAAAAGTAAACTTCCTCAATATTCTGGAGCAGCCTGAAGCAAGAAACGTTTGATGTCAAATTCTTCTGTAGTACCGAAGGAAGATGTGTTTATTAGTATAAGAAAAATGATCATTGGAATTGAGAATCACTATAACAGAAAGATATTAGTAGTTGTCATCCTAAATGTTGTGCAGAAACTTGAAAGAACAAACCATAGTCTTTTCGAACTATTCCAGTTTTATTAAGGTTGCAGATGTAACTAGGTAGGTCATCCTACAAGTTTCACTGAAAAGGAGAGGATAATTAAAGAACAAACCATAGTCTTTTCGAACTATTCCAGTTTTATTAAGGTTGCAGATGTAACTAGGTAGGTCATCCTACAAGTTTCACTGAAAAGGAGAGGATAATGAAACCCCGCGCTCTAAGAAGCTGGAAAGTCATTAATAAACCAGGTCAAGTCTGAATATGAAAAGTACCATTACAAATATAGGCCAACACATACCTCTCTAAAATGAAACTCCCATACATGATCACATAGATCATCCCTCGTTATTCTCGTCTGGCATCATCAACTTTTGGATTAGCAGATGCATCAGACAAAGAACAGATGATGATAGTTAGTAAAAGCATATCTCAACAAAATTGTATTCAGTACTTCCTCATTTCATGGATAAGAAAAAGAGAGAAATAGAGATTAAAATAAGACGAAAAAAGACCAGTAAATCATGAATGACAGTCACTTACGTTTGCCATCCACAACGGACAATGAGTAAGCATGTAATTTTGACAATCCTCGGGTTCTTTATACCCGAGGTATATGCGCTTTCCCAAGCCATAGCTCCTCGCACTACCACAAAAGTGAACACTTAAGATTGTATCTGAAATTATTGTTTTTTTTTTCTTTTTGGGTGTATGTAGGGGTTGGGTGTTGTTGTGGTGTAAACACACTACTAAAAATTCAGGCAAATGCGACGCTCAAAAAATCGTCGTATTTGAAAAAATATCGTCGTTTTTGCTATAAACAACGGTCAAACAACGGTTTTTTTTCCGTCGTATGTAATCCCGTCGTTTTTGTTAGAAATGGCTGAAAAACCATTGTATTTACATAATGCGATGGTGTAAATATGACGGTCAAGGAAAAGCGTCGCAATTACTCACCCGGGTTGAGATTCTTCAAATTGTCGCATTTGGTGAAAAAACTGTCGCAATTGTTCCGTAAATACGATGGTTTTAAACCGTCGCAAATACTTATTAATAGCGACGATTATTTGCGACGGCCCTAACCGTCGCAATTGTTGAGTATTTGCGACAGTAACCAACCGTCGCAATAAATCTTACGACCGTAGTAGTAATTACGACGGCCTTGACCATTGCAAATGTACAGCAATTGCGATGGTTGCCAGCCATCGTAATTACTACCGTCTCAATTAGTTAGTATTTGAGACGGTTAAATACGACGGCTGTAACCGTCACAAATACTCAATAATTGCGACCATATGTAAAAATGACTGTGGGACCCACCGTCATTTTTAGAACCCCCCTTCATACTTTATTTATTTGAACAACTACCACCTGCAAAGTAAACCAAACCAAGCCAAAAGTTTAATACAATTACAACCAAAATCGGAAAAAAAAAAAAAAAAACTCATCAGCAAAGCCAACATCACTCAAATTATAAATAAATCGAAATGAAACTAAAATATGTACAGGTAAAAATAATAGTACATATAGAAAAAGTAGGAAATAAAATGTATCAATTCCAAATACTACTCATACACAACAATACCAAAAAAAATGACTTAATCATATTGATCACGAATAGCATCATCATCAGGAGCTTCAGGTTGTTCGTAGGGACGAGATGTAGAACAAACACCAGGAGAGGCCATAGAGGCAGTAGATGGAGGTCTAGGAGTTGTGACAAATGCACCTATGTCAGCTCTGCAGGATAGAGGTAATTCCAAACGTGCCTCCATAATAGCCTCTACACATGCCTCCATACGTGCCTCCATCTCAGCTTGCATAGCCTTAATATGTGTCTCAACCTGCACTCTAATAGCCTCTTCAACTTCAGTAGAATAGTTGGATGAATTTCTAATTACAGTTGGTGTTGGTCCCTTTCCCTGACATCTAACACGACCCCTCATGTCAGGACCGAACATGCGCTAAAAAATTTGATCCTTTGCCTCCTCAGTGCGCTCAGAGTAAGAAAGTGCCTGTCACTCTGCCTCTCATCGTTCCTACAAAATTAAGAAATAACATGCATATTATGTTAATATTAAAGTTAATATATTCATTTTGTCATATTTTAACAATTTAGCCAAGTAAAGCATTAAAAATGCCTTACAATCATATCAGCAGTCAAACCATCAACCTGCCGACCACACCACCTTCGTGTCGCAAGAAACATATCATACTATGATGTCGACTAGCCTTGTGAGGCTCTCTGCTAACATCAACAACAGTTAATTAGATAGTATATATAAAATAAGGATTTTTTTTACAATCTACTAATAAAGACTAAATACCTGATCAAGTATTACAGAATATGGCATCCTTCCTGTGGCTGGCGGATATGTAATATGTGATTGATTCTGATTGTTCTGCACGTCTCCGCCTGAGAATTAATAATGTAATTAATATGTAACAAAAATATACCATAACCATCTTATATACATAAACAACTTCACAATATAAAAAGTCTAATAGAGTTAATTATATGACCTGCACATTCTCTAAATGCCAATAATCAACTAACATCCTCCACTGATCTTAGTCGACCCTTCTATCTCCACAAGTGACCAATTTATTATATACTACACATGACGAATTTGTATAGAGGTATAATACTTGCATATCATTTAATTATAATCTATACTTCGTAAATTATCGATGGTAATTAAACATATATTAAATGCTTATATGTTGATTACAATTCAACAAATAATAAAGAATTTAGTATTTTTAAGGATATTACATAAAAAAATTTACCACACGTAAAAGTATCGTGAGGAAAAAAATTAGGAATCCCCAAAATGGGGAATCCCCGGCAAATCCATTAATAATTAGCGAGGTATTTGTGATGAATAACTTCAGCGATGGATTAGTGAGGGATACTAATTATCCCTTGCCAATACAACTCAAATTCGTCGCAAATAAGCCAACGAATTGCAACAGAACATAATCCCATTCTAATCCCTCGCAAAATTGTGAGCGATTAGCTAGGGATTATTATTTTATTATAATTTAGAATTACTTTCTACCCTAATCCCCATAAAATTTTGCAAGGGATTTTTTAAGACTTTCGTCGCTATTCCCTCGCAAATTAGCATGGGATTAGCTTGGGACACCTACCGTTAGTGGCAAATTCGAAGCTAAAATATCACAACGAATATTAATTTAAAATCAAAATTCCATTGCAAATTTGTATCAAATTTGTGACGGATTAAAATTGGATTTGCTGTTCCCACGCTAATTTGAAAGGGATTTTATTTAATGTTTATCCGTCACTAATTAGCTAGGGATTAGTGAGGGAATGTCAATGGGTGTGCCTATCTCCTTTTTCCCTCGCTAATCCCTCGCTAATTTTGCTTACTAATTCCTGCCTTTCTTGTAGTGTATATGTACATTTTTTATGTAGTAAAAACTCTTCAAATATACATTTTACAAATTCGCGAATGCAAAAAGATTTTCTAAGCTTTATTTACACGTACATACATGTTATATGGACATGTATATTCTACTATAGATGGATTTGCTACTTGGGTTAGAAGCATATATTGGTTAATTTAATAGAAATATGCAAAAATAAATGATGATGCTTAATAATAATGCTTATGATCGATTTGAAGCATCGAAGTACATATTAAGGGGCAGAAAAAAAAATATCAAATATTTGCAAAATAAAAAGATAGGCAGCTGGTCAAAGAAATCAATAACATGATATTTTGCGAGGGGCTACATCCGAAATGATACCCAATATTGATACATCATGGAGAACAGAGATGTGAATTGAATTAAAAACCTATCTTTGGCAAATTGTCTACTCAATGCCTATATGAAAAGTTTTTGTTTTGTAATCTTTATTTAGTTTCTTTAATAAAATTCCCACCTTTGGGTGGCTTGTTGAAAAAAAATAAAAATAAAAATCTTTGATCAGAGTACTTTTAAATAATGGAACTATCACATTGACCCATATGAAATATTATGAGTTTCATTCTTGGCTAATAACATGATATTTTGGGAGGGGCTACATCTATACCCCTCCAACGTAAATTATTCATTAATATTTATTAGTTAGACAAAAATATCCTTCTACTCCTTCAATTTTAAAATCTTATTTCATTTTTCTTTATTTTCAACTCTTAAGCAAAAATAATATCTAAGTAAGTATCATATTAATCTAGAAAATTTTAACAAAATACAACACAAATAGTATAAAATTATATATGAATTAAATTATTAATAAATAATAGATTGTACAAAGATTAAAATAATATATTTATTATATATTGAAAATTTATTTTTTCCCTTTGTGAAACATGCAAAAGTATATGGTAATAATGATTTAGAATTTTATTTGATTAAAAATCATTGATTTATTTTTCTTAAAACTATATATTTTTGCATAAAAATTAAAATATTAATAAAAAAATGATTTCAACAAAATCCAGAAAAAAGACTATTGGTATATACATCAAAAGATATATATATATATAGAGAGAGAGAGAGAGAGAGAATTAGTAATGGTTAAAATTTTGTTAATTATTTAATATTAAAGTAATTAATTTATAAACAAAAATTAATGATATAATTGATTGGAAACAAGAATAGGAAAGGATATTTTTGTCTAATTAAGAGACATAAATGAATAGGAATGTGAATTTATATTGGATGGGTGTAGATTCAGTACTTGGTGAAAATAAATATAGATTATGTAAGGGACACTTGCGAATCTTTGGAAGTGAGGGAAAGGACAGAAGAGGGATTTGATGGAGAGGATCCTTTGTGCTTTAAGGCCAGAGAAAGGAGTAATCACTCTACAATAGCATGGATAGAGTTGCATATGCTAATTTTTATTTAAAATAATCGAGTTATCTAGATATGATCTAATCTCTAGCTAGGAATATGAGGTATTACTCTATAGTATTCAACTTTGTCACTAAATGCTCTAATAAAAGTACGATTTAGAAATTACACAAATAGATCATTCAATCAAATAAAAAGATAAATCAATATTTCGAGAATGAATAATCGTTATAGAGTTATTATGTAATCCCTTACATAGTCATTAGTCTATATGTTGACTAAAAATTTACGTGTTAAGGAACAATTGAAAAGTTTAGAAGTCTTGAATATTTGAAGAATGAAAACAATTTATTTCTTTAAGATAAATAATATAACTTTAAGATATCTTACATGATAATTATTAATATATCACTCATGATTTATATCATATATATATTATAAATATACTTTGACATACCACATACCCTTCATATTCATATATCACATACAATATATTATTATAAATAGGCTCATGACCTACTAAACTGGAGATGCCAAAAAGGTATCCAAGGCACCCAACAGACTCATTTGTTATGAGTAATAATCCATGAAAGGATTACATATTATGAACTTTTAAAGCAATAGACAGGTTTAATAAGCATAATTTACTTGGTATAGGAGTTTTGGGAATTAATTCCTTATTTAGTCCCCGAATTTTATTTTTAACTTTTTAAGTCCCTTGATTGGTCCTAGGTACTGACTTGGAAGACATCAAGTTCAGAATATATGCCGCTATTTCTAGGGTATATCTCCAAAAAGACATCTGGAAGAGTAGCATGAGACATCATGCTAGGACTATTTCCATCA